>BSSO01006076.1:0-12381 GCA_030267885.1 Mesembryanthemum crystallinum
TAGTACAAATATATAATTTTTTTCCCAAATTTACCCATAAAAAAAGGGGAAAAAAAATCCTCAAGTGGGTTCCCGGGCACCCACTTGAGGCCCCTTGGCTCCGCCACTGCGTATGGTGAGTGCGCTTTTGCGGAGTTGTTATACGCTGCACCCGAATAGCACAAAGCAAGCAAGTTGCATGCAGATTGCAGGCTAACACACACTCACACGCCGTGCACGCGCCCAAGGCCCCAAACCCTGACTCTGTTTCTCGCTTTGTCCACCTGACACGAGAACCTGATACAAGTAGAACACAATACAAGTTAATTTGGCTTGATATCAACACGTTTATATATAAAATAGAATTTGTTTGATGAAATAGGCAAGTTCGAGTCCCATGTCTTTTATCAACCCATATACCTTGACAGGAATATAAACACGACACAACCCAATACGATAATTAGCCGATGAACTCAAAATATATAAATGAGTCGTTTTTTCACATACATAAAATAGATGGTCAACGAGCATTTAGCTCAATGGCATCAGTTTTGCCTTCGAAATGAGAGGTCTTGTGTAGCTGGGTTCAATATCAAATATTTTACTTACGGGGACAGTCCAATTCAATTTCCGAAGAACTACCGGAGGTTGCCTAATTCAAAAATAAATTAAAATTGGTAGTAGTAGAAAAGGTTGAACATAGATATAAGTTACTGATTGCTGAATTACTTCACTATTGAACTTGGAATATGCAAATAAATTCATCAACAAAGGTCAAGAGCCCTAAGAGATGTGGTATTTCCTCATTTGGTTTCAAAGGGTTGAGGCCTAAAAGCAGTCAGCCCCTTTGCTTTGGCATAGTCCTATTCCCACCTAAACTTTACATGTAATGACAGATAAATTTTGGGTGGGTAAATAATCCTAAAAAGGGGGAAAGAGTTTTAGAAGACCAGGTCAAATAAGATTCCCATTATCCCTTCAGTTTTTAGTATATTAACCTTCAAAATGCAGGCAAAGAAAATATACAAAAACTTCACAATTATAACTATTATTTCCCCTCAAACAGCATACACCCAAATATATCCAATCCCCCTCCTTTAATCTCTCTCTTCCACAAACTCTCCATTTTCAACTGTAAAAGATAACCCCCTCCCATCCCCCTTCAAACTTGACAGGTCCCCCTCTCTTTTGTACCTGCCCTCAAAAATCTCCTCAGTTTTCAAACCTTTTTGTCCTCAAATCAAAAAATTTTCAACTCTGTCTTCATCATCCTTTAAAAGAAAGAAGGCACAAAAAAAAAAAAAAAAAAAAAATATCCCTTGGAATAAATAAACACAAAGGAAAAAAAAAAAAAAATAGACGCCATTTCTCACAATGGCGCCATTATTATCATCAAATGGTAAAAGTAAGATCCCTCCCGTCCTCCTTGTTCTCTCTCTCCTCGCCCTTGCCCTAGCCGTGGAGTCGGCGAAGACGCCGTTAACCAAGGACTACTATAAGAAGACATGTCCACGCTTCAACGACATCGTTACACAAGTCGTGACAAACAAGCAGACATCAGCCCCCACCACAGCGGCCGCCGTTGTCCGAGTGTTCTTCCATGACTGCATGGTGGGCGGGTGCGACGCGTCAACGCTAGTGGCATCAAATTCATTCCATGGCAAAACAGAGAGAGATGCAGATATCAACCTGTCCCTCCCTGGAGACGCCTTTGACCTGGTGACCCGTGTCAAGACTGCCGTTGAGCTTGAGTGTCCTGGTGTTGTTTCCTGCACTGATATCCTGGCAGTTTCGGCTCGCAACCTTGTCACGATGACTGGCGGGCCTTTCTACGAGATCCTCCTTGGCCGCAAGGATGGACTTACCTCCAAGGTTTTTATCTACACCTACACAATTCTACAACATTATATTCCCTTAACACCAAAGAATCGTGGAACCTAGGTATCACATAGCACCTCTAAGAACTTTACCAGCTAAATTAGCTGATATCTTCATTTTGCCAATTATTTACCCGTTAAGGATCATGCTAATATAAGGCACTTAAAATCAAAGAAACTGGGTTTAGGGAGTGAAAAGCCTCATAAGAACCATTTTGTTAGTTTTGACAGTAGGAAGAATGAAAAATGATAGTAATAAACAATGGTTTAAGTGCTGAATTCATTAAACATGGGCTAAAAATATTAGTTCATTCATAAATTTAGTTACAACCTAAGAGGGATAAACAACATTGAGTAACCAATTGGTTAGCACAGTGTTTCTGTTATGCACTAATCGTGTAATATGGAGCATGATGTAAATATCATTTGGTATAACGACATAGTATATTGGAAGTATGTAATAACTCTCAATAAAATTCAAAGCATGTACAATCATGGATCAGCACACTGTGATTTATGATAGTAACCTAACTTAATATCCCATTGGTTGAACCAGGCCGCAACGGTGAAAGGTAACTTGGCTCTTCCAAACATGACTATGACCCAGGTCATAGACATGTTCAAGGCCAAGGGACTCTCAGTCCAGGAGATGGTAGCCCTAGTGGGGGCTCACACCATAGGATTCTCCCACTGCAGCGAGTTCAGCAACCGCATCTTCAACTACAGCAAGGACAAACCCATTGACCCCACAATGAACCCAAAGTACGCCGAGGGACTCAGGAGGTTGTGCGCCAACTATACCAAGGACCCAGCCATGGCGGCCTTCAACGATGTGATGACACCTGGCAAGTTTGACAACATGTACTACCGGAATCTCCAGCATGGGCTTGGCCTGCTAGCCACAGACCAAGCCATGGCCGCAGACCCACGTACCAAGCCCATTGTGGACTTGTACGCAGCTAATGAGACAGCTTTTTTTAATGATTTTGCAAGGGCAATGGCAAAGGTTAGTCTGATTGGTGTTAAGACTGGGAATATGGGAGAGATCAGGCGCAGGTGTGACCAATTCAACACTGAAGTATAAGGGTGATGAGACAAAATTGGAAAAGAAAAAATGATAAATGATCTAAAACACAAATTTAAGGAGGAAGATTTTCTTTTTAGGAATGAGAATGAATGATTGACCACATGAAACGGAAAGAAAAATTCATTGATTTGGTGATGAGGGTGGTGGTCAGGAGTTATTATTCACTCAAGTTGCTTACATAGGTTTCAAGGCTTTTGTTTGATTTTTGTGTGTAATATAAATCTCATTTGTAATCAAAAGAACTTCCATTATACACAAGCACCACTAATACTATAGATAATATATTATATATACGATTAATTTCTTTTTGTTAATATTCTTAAGTGGATTGTGTTTGCACATACATAACTACCTAGGCATGTAACATCACCTGTCTAATAAGATTACTTTCTTTGATGACCCTCCAAGGGTTATTCATTCATCTTCATATCTCTATTCATTCTAGCTCTTTTCCCTTTCCTCTTTTATTTGTGTATTGTACTCTCCGTTGTCAAAATTGATTACTAGCACTTCGATTCCAGATCACATGTTGGCTAAGAATACTAATCTTCTTATAAGTTTGACTATCCATGGGTGGGTGGAATTACTTAAAAATTCATCAAAGAAGTCATATAAAAATTCTTAATAAAACCCTTATGAAATTGAACAACTTTAAGCTCTCTTGTTGCAGTATATCCAAACACAAGATTCAATTTGCAGTCCGTATAACACCAGTGCTCCATTAAGAGTCCTAAGTAAGTACTATCACCATTACTGAGCGTAAATTTACCAACTTTAACTCGCATTAGAGCAGACATTAACAGAGGAAATGCATATCTCTTTATCTTCATCACACCAACAACGAAAAACGAAAGAGAGGGAGGAAAACAAATAACCAAGAGAACCCCAGTGCTAATCATGGAAACACAAATAAGCTCAGGGTGGTAACTAAGTCAAGGTGACTCGGCGAGGCATTGGGCTTGGCTCGGTCAAAGCTCATCTCAAGCTCAGCTTCACTCTAATCCGAACCAAGCCTAAGCCTCCTTGAATACTCATTGAGTTGAGCTCGAGCCTAATGCAACCCAGCTCGTTGGGTTCGATCAGCTTGGATTTCCCCCCTATTTGAAAAGCCCAATGAAACACATATGAACTTCTCTTTCATTTGTATTGCTTTTCCTTTTATTTTGTTAACTTTCATTTTCAAATCATAAAAAAATCCTTGAAATTGTCTTGATTAATGTTGTAGATTGGAAATGATTCTATCAAACATCTATGTTATTGAAAAGTGAAAAATGAACACCAATAAGTTCAAGTTTTCAACTATTACCCCGTCTAACCAAAATGCATCCCAACCGGAAAATCATTGAAACTTGCCAGATTGTGTTCCTGAATTTTTTTATTTTTCTTTAAAATCAAAATTCAACATTCATTGGTTATCATTTTTAATGTTACAGGGAAAAAAAAAAAAAAAAAANCTCTTTCCACCATTGTTGGTGTGTAAACCATTCTTCTACCATTAAGCAACCCAAGCAAGATTTTAGCTTTCAGTTTAAAAGTCATACAAATTAAGTAGAAATAGAAAGCTACACGCTTTTGCATCAAATCTTAAATCCCAAGTCCCAATTCTGTAAAGCCCTAATGCTCGAAATTGCATAAATCTCAACAACTAACAAAGAGGAGAGGGAAAAATTGCATCAACTCTTAAACCCCAACTCCCAATTATGTTGAAACCCTAATCTCTAACATTGCATCAATTTCAAGCAACAACAGACAGGGAAGGAGAAAAAAAGAAATTTACAACAGTTCATAAACAGTTAAACCCCTAGTCCCAATTCTGTAAAACCCTAACCCCCATAGTTGAACTCAATTTCAAACAACAGACAGAGAAGAGTGAGAGAGAGAAACAAGCTTACCTCTTTGAAGATGATGGGGATCCTTCTTGCTTCCATTGCGGTCCAAATTGCAGAGAGAAAGTGTGGTGTTGAGGTTTCTATTCAAATGAGGATTAAATGGGGTGTTGCATTTTGAATTCAATTGCGATATGCATTGAGGATTTTCACAGAAAAGAGATGAAGAAGAGAGAGAGAGCTGAGGAAAACAATGGTGGAAGGAGGTGAGGTGAAGCAGAGAGACAGTAAACCAACGGTAACTGCATACCAACTCCCGAAGAAGCAAAATGAGTATCTCGTTTTAGAAATTTTTTTTACTCTTGTCAGTAGTACTATAACTTATAATCAACCACTACCATGACTTTTATACTTTACTCCCTCCGTCCTCACTTACCTTGACAAACCACTATTTGCACAAGAATTAAGAGTGTAATTTTGGCCTATTTTAATAAGAGAGAGTGATTGGAGAGAAAGTGTGATTGGAGAGAGAAAGTTGAATTTTTTATTGTATTTAAGAGATAGTGGAGGGGTAAAAAAGGGAGGATATGAGAAAAATATTAGTTTGTAAAGGCAAGTAAGGGACTTATTTTTGGATGGTTTGTAAAGGTAAGTAGGGGACAGATGGAGTATTTTTTTTTTTTATCTTTAATCGGTCATAACTAATAATTATCAGAAAAAAAATTGGTCATGACTAATATGTGCAAATAACTTCAATTAATTAACGGATCAGATTTATCTTATCATTATTAACGGCTAAAATCGTCGTGTTATAGGGATTTGCTCTAAATTATAGTGGTTGACAATCACTGAAGAGGCATAGCTCGTTTTAAAGGCCAAGATCATCTCATTTTTGAAGAGTATCCTAAAAGTGAGTACTCCATTTAATGATTTTGTTTGAAAATTGATTTTAAACCACATTTAAATACTTAGACCAATTTTTTTTTTGGACATTTATTGTTAGAAAAAGGGTTTAAGACTCGATTCAACTCAATTGAATAAACTATGTTGAACTGAATTTGATTGAGTGTACAAAAATGAACCAATCAATTTAAACTAAATTGAGAACAAAATGGTAACAATGAAATAAATAGAGCTTATTCAACTTAACTCCAGGTGTATCCTTTCGAAAACAGGAAAAAAATACATGTCATGTATCACAGTATATACTCCCTCTGTTCTCTAAAGAATGTGAGTATGTGACGCTTGGTAATCCGCAACTCACATTGTGAGTTGCGGATTACCAAGCGTCACCTTGTTTGTAGAACGAAGGTAATATCTTCCATGCACATAGGTTTTCTTAAGCAAGTCAGATCCTTATCTTATCTATACTAAAAAAAACACAAAAACAAAAACCAAAAAAAAAAAACTAACCAAGTCAGACATCTTCATCGCCCAACAGGAAAGCAGTTTCAAAGCAGTTTCACTGAAAACTTCATGTGAAATCAGTTTGAAGATAAAATAAATTGCACAGCTCCAATAAATTTGAATCAGCAGCCTTTCCTTCCCATTTGCTAACAAAAACATTTGCAAAACTAGTAATGAATAGATTATGCATTTTACAGGTGCTAATTTTCGGGCCGGGAATACATGAAAAAAGTGTCCCTTACAATGAAAGATCTAAAAGAAAGAAACTACAGGAATGAATTTTACAATGACAATGAATTACTAGTGCTTTACAAAGAGAGTTGCGGAACCAGCATCTTATCCCTGGTGCCAATTTGCATGAATCGAAGCAGCCTGATAAACTTGAATTGCCATTATATTGCTTGCCCCACAAAATTGCTTTCAGACAAGGTATATCAATCAATCCAAACAACTGGATTGAATCTCAACACGCCTCAACCTGATGTCAGGAATCTAGAAACCCGAACAAGAAGAACGCTTCTCATATAAATAATATCTTACTGTGTTCAGCAGGACTTTCTTTTATCCACCTTTAAGTGGATGTTAAACCATTTCTTCCTCTTCAGCCTGTCCTTCACAGGTTTCTTCTCTCTCGTGTTCCCCTCTTCTTTGGGCTCCTTGGTGGAACTCCTCTTACTTTTACTCGAACTTCGCTTCATTTGAGGAGTGACTGTATAAGATGCATGGATTTCATTTCGCTGTTTAAGAAGGTCATCAATCTGCAGGATATACGAATGAGTAGAGCATGAGTTGGGAAGTTTTTGTATTGACTGCCGAAATTGAAGGTGACCAAAGTTGACAACATTTCCAACTACATCCAAACTTACAGTTTGCATTTCTTGTGCGTATCTACTTGTCATCTCGGTAAATTGGGCAAGAACCTGCATTTAAGCAGCAATATGTAAGACAAGAAGACTAAGCAGTGGGTACAGGATATGAAAAGGGGCAAGTGCATACTTCTCTGTATTCACTTTCGAACTTTGAGAGTTCTGCCCTTTTCGTTAATATTTGCCCTTCCACAGCTCTAAGGTCATCCTTCTCTTTCACAAAAGGAGATGCACAAAGAGCTTCAATGGTGTAGCTCACGCTTTTGAAAAAATTGTCACCTGTTAGTATAAACCACAAGCATCAGAAAAAGTCCACGCCCTGAGGTCCAAATGGTAATTAATATATTTTCAGGTGGATAAGTATAGCTATTTAGTAAGAAAAGGCTAGGCAATCAGAGCACACAAATCTACCAACTGACCATAAACTGCAAAAACATGAGTTCCAGCTTTTAGCTCAGTTACTTCACATGGCTGAAATCCATCAAGCTTTTTAAAGAAGGCAGCATCTGGATCTTTAGCAGCTGCCGACTACAATGTTTATAAAAGACATTGGGGTCAATCACATAGTAGCAAGGTATTGACTGGAAAGTGGAAACACTTTTTGATGCTCACCGAATTTACAGTACGATCTAACCGATAAACAGGGAAGCCAAGAAAATACATTCCAGCAGATGTAACCTTTCTTGTCTTGGTGCTGTCTTCCTGTCATGATGAGAAGCCAGATTTCAGCACTTTTGAACACGCAGGATACCTAATACTCATATGATTATCTTTAAGAAGACCCCTTCAAAATTTTGAAACCCATCCTTGCCAATGATGATTATATTTGAGTGGCATCGCGTTTTAATGATCATTCTCGTTTCCTTAATTTATAATAACAAGATATACGACTATACTGTGGGATTCACAGATTTCACACTGTTGTTGCTGTTTAAGAGATATATTGACAATGGTAAAACATGAAAAACCTGCAGGGTCACTTCTAAGGAGCGAAGTGAAGCCATTTTGGTTCAGAGCTCACAAACCAGAAGCATTAGGTCTGAAAACATAATATTCCATCCAGTCCCAGCAAGGTAGCAACAAGAAAATGCCAAGTACCTGTAGGGCAAGACTTAAACCACCATTCTCTTCCTGTTCAAAATACAATAGCTGCACAGCAGAGATACTTTATTAAGCAGTAAACTTTTTAATGGCTATCAATAATCATCTATAATGAGTAAATCAAGCATTAAGTGAGAGTCAAATGCAGAATGTCTTCTGCCAAGAATATGGCTACTGAAGAATCTTAAATCAAAAGATAAGAGCTGCAGATGAATCAGCAAGTATCATTTGTGCAAATAAGAAAATCGTACAACTCAATTTATTTCTCATGTCAAAGGACAAAATGACAACCTTGCATCATCAGGGGGAAAAAAATGTCTGGTTTAATTATTTTGAAATCCCTAAATGTTTCCCTTAGGAGTTCAATAAACAGGAAGAAAAATCCCACTACCTCTTAAAAGATGCTCTTATATGATGGCAATAACTACACCTTAGTCAAACACTACCTTTTAATCTTTTATCATGTCTATTTTGGGAACAACTACCTTTAAAAAAAAAATTGCAAACAAATACCTTTTAAGATAGATTTTGTTGCAGAGTGATACCTTTAGTCGGATTCAGGCCAAATTTTTATTAAAATTCCCTAAATACCCTCACCTCCCTCTCACGTAATTCACTTAAACCCTCAACTTTTCATTTCCACAAATTAAACAAAAAAGATGCTCCAACGCCGATGTTCCTTATCATATGAATAACTAGCAAAGGCAGCAACATACATGGGCAGGGGTTGAAGCCATCATGGGTTGTATTATGGTACGACATAGAACAATGAACACTGTACAGCACTAAGCTTTAGATGCATGAAAAGAAAGAATGCTAACAATATACACAAACCTTAAATTTGCTCTTATCAGATGATTGCACACGACAAACAAGTCCACCTCGCGCCTCCTCTTCAGTTAGTGTGACGCAATAAAAATGTGCTGATTGCTTTTCAACCTGCAAAACAAGTTGTTATCCGCTACGACATTAAACAGTAAATATAGGGCTAACTTAAACATTCATCGAATTTACCTTTCTACACAAAGGCTGACTCAGTAGAAGGGGTGAGACAGTTACCCTACCATTTAATGCCTCTTCCAACACTGTGGCCGAGACAGTGGTCTTGATTGGTACACCAAGTTTGCTGTTACAGGAAAAGGAATATAGCTTGAGTTATTATCAATGACATTGTGATCATAGCTCTCCCATATCAAATCAGAGTGAAAAACTTTCACGATGGTACACTCAAAGCGAGGGCAAATGCTGACCTAAATAGTGCTGCAAACATAGTATTTACAGTTCCCAAACTTGAGAGATCGAGCTCAAGTTCTTGATTTTCTGATTCAACAGCCTAAAGAAGTCACAAATGAATACACATTCATCCAACTTATAGAAAGACAAAAATGCAAAATGTGAGAACCAAAAATATTCCTGAAAAATGACTTTTCAGCGGCAGAATTGCTCACCTCAAAACCAGCTGCATCATACTGGCGTCTTTTCTCAGGATCTGATAGTATGTTATAAGAGAATGTGACCTCTTTGAACATATCGGCTGCCTTAGGATCATTTGCATTCTTGTCAGGGTGGTACCTGAAAAAGCCAAAAATAAGTCTAGTTAATCAACAACCCACATCATTGTTAAATATCACAACCACTTTGATAATGCTCTTCATCATCTTAACTTCGACAAGTGGGCACTTTTTTGAAGGCTGCAGGAAGTACACCATAATAGCACCTCAAGAAGAAGGGTTTATGTGACTAAATTTGTCTTTACTCATTAACCCATAAACTTTGGTCATAGCACAATTAAAGACTATGAAACAAAAAAGTCAATGTACATCTCTCATACTCATGTAAGCATCTGCATATCTGCAGGAAGTTTAACTCATTGCCCAAAAATAACCCTTTGACATATACTAAGCAAGAAAAACTATAAAGGAAGCCTCATACAAACATCTGGATATCATTGTTCTAGTTGTACCAAAGTGACAAGTACCCAATTTTATAGTTTAACTATCAACTAGTGTTTCATTTGTTCTCCTACCATAGATAAACTTTCAGCCTCATTCCAGTTCTCAAGATGCATAACTTAATAACGTACTGGTTTGACTTGTTCTGTCATCACTTGACCATCTCAAGTAGGTGTCTGTGCTTTACACAAGCTGCAAAGACAATCCTAAGGGCGAAGAGGTTTAACTTAGTGAGCCCTTGTCTTCAAGAATTCTCATCTCCAACTCATATTTTGACATCAACCATCATCTGCAGAAGACTCTTTCAACAGTTTCAGCTTGCAGTATCTCATTCAATTCCCATTCCAATCATCAAGCATTCAACACGTCTAAAGTTCACTCAAGAATCCCCTTTCCTTGGTGAAAATGGAATCAAGTCCCTATCTTCAGAAAGAAGACCTAAGAAGTTTTATCTCCTTCAAAAATACTAATCATAGAACCCTTCCCTTGGAATTGGCTTATATTCCATGAGAAGTAAACATGTGAAAACCAAGTGTACTTCTAGTTCTTTACATGATTCGAGTCCTGACAATAAATGAAGCTTGAGGCAGCAAAGTGTCCAATTAAAAGAACTAATTTTTCAATTATACAGTCAATGAAGCTGGAGAGCTGATGCTGACACCAGCAGATAAATCAAGGTTGGCAATCTGGTGAACAACAGCTTTGTCTAATAATTTATAATCCAAACATTAAATGCAACAATACAAACAAATTGATAGTCACCTTCTACTTTGATGATCAGTATTATTTTGTAGTCGACCAACCCCACTCTACCCCCACTCAATGAATGTACCTATTCCGTTCAGTCCCATCTTGTTTGAGGTAATAAATCAATAGGAACAAGATACGAAATAGTTGCAATTTATCATTGGGGTTTCCCACATAAAACACACATTATTTTGAAATTCCCCCAAACCCATATAAGCAACTGCATTGTTTTCCTTCACCCATTTACCACATGCCAATCTATTGACATGATCTACAGATAAGATTCCCCCAGAAATTGTAATTTTTTTGTCACCACTGCAAGTTTGCAACTAACCAATTCCCTTGCACCACACAAGTTTTCCGAGTCCTTGTATTGAAACTTTTGCTCTTTTCTGTAGTTACCTCTATTACCAAAAAACAACATTACCCAATGTGCATCAGACCATTGACAATGGCAAGTCTAGGTGGTCAAAATATGCACACCCTTGCTCGGTTGCTCCATACTAGTAAAGATTCAGAAAGTGCTGTCTCAGAACAAATATTTCAATTACCTCCAGCATTCAACCTCTCTTCTGCCATTCTTAAGATTCAAGCTTTACTACACTCCTACATTACCCAGCCCTCAAACACAAAATTCCCATCTATCACATAACCAACAAATAAACACAAAAATATATTCAAAATAAAAATATAGTAATAAGTAACACCCAACTTACTGGACTGAACCAAAAGAGGCGGAAAAAAAAAACCCCAAAATACAATTAAATGAAAAAGTACATACCCTTGATTACTCAGCCACTAAAATGTATTCCAGGAAGAAAAATAAATTCTCCAAACCGACTCAAACTTCAAATAATTGTAAAAAAAAAAAATTAAAAATAAATAAAATAAAAAAGTAAAACAACACCTGAGTAACAGATATAACTACTGTACCTGAAAATAAAATTGGGGAAAAAAAAAAAAAAGTGGATGAGAGAGAATGAATTGATAAAGTGAGAACTTACTTGAGGGCCAATTTGCGATAAGCTGATTTAACTTCTTGATCGGTGGAGTTTCGAGAAACTCCGAGAACATCGTAAGGGTCTCGCCGGAGTTGCTGCTGTGGTAGCTGTTTTTCCGAATCGATCTTCTCCGGCTTCGATTTGTGAGGCGCCGGCATTTTCGCAAAAATCGATTCGGAAAAACAAAGAAAAATCAAAATCTATCTCCTCCCCAAAAACCCCCAAAATTAGAAACCCTAGAAATCTACACTGTCTCCGACATCACAATAATAATAATAATAATACTAAATATTACTAATTGAGGAAACAATAATGCAAATTTCACAGAGCTTCAAAATTCTCTCCCCTTGTCTTCAATGGAGATACGAAGAGGGGAGGAGAGAGAAAGGAGAGAGAGAGAGAAAGAGTAATGTTTGCGTTAATACAACAACTCCATGTACGCAATCCAAGCTGGAGCTTAGTTTAGAGATAGAATAAAAATGAATTTTAATTTTGGTTAAAAAAAAAAAAAAAAAAAAAGCAGCTAAACTTTCAAAAT
>BSSO01006077.1:0-12378 GCA_030267885.1 Mesembryanthemum crystallinum
GGTGTAGCCTAATCCCGGATTCCTTATCTCTTTGTTTCTTGTTGATTGTATTAATCAGTTTTAGTCATTTGTTAGAACAAAATCCATATTCGAGCGACTTAAATAACGTACACTAGAGAAAACTAATACTTGCTCCCGCTTCCCTGTGATCGACCCGTTTGTGCAACGATACCGTGCGCTTGCGGTTAATTAAAACTCCTAACACACAACTTTGGTTCAACATGAACTAGTGGGTCGTGCTTATACCTGGATTTGGTGAAAGTCAAATATAGGCATAGCACGACACAATACAAAAATAATTAATAATTTGAAAAGATTTATGGAAACGAGGGATACATGAGACACGACATGATAGGTGGTGAGTCGTGTTTAGATCATCATTGGGGTGAAGCGACACAACTTTAATATGACACAACATAAAACCCATAAGTCGAATTGTTGGTCGAACTTGGATCTCTTATAACCCTTGACGTGCAAGTAGGATATGTGGGCTGACACAGCAAGGACCGGAGTCATCCCTAGTTGAATTTGACTGCCCCACCCCAACACAACATCATATGGACCATAGTCATCCCTAGTTGAATTTGACTACCCCACACACAACTACACACAAGGCTGGTGCCGTGTTGTAACATGCGCATACGGTGTATAGGATAGGCCGTTATCCCCTTTTCTATCGCAAAACACACCCATCAAAGAGAAAAAGACTGGGGGAGACTGGCCGCTTTGCATTTTCCCTCACTATCTCACTCATTCTTCTTCTGTCACTCTCTCTCTCTCTCTCTTGTTCGTCATTTTCTGCCTGTTAGTTTTCTTGTCCGTTTCTCTTCCTTTTCTAGTCTCTCGCTTTCTCTCTGGTCGGAAAAATGGAAACCCAAGATCACAGAAAGGCCAATCAATCAGGTTAGTGACGTCTGCTGAGTCTCTGATTTCCTCTTTTTTCGGTGTAAATTTAATGGGTTTTGATGTATCTTTGTTGGGTGTTGGAATTATTTTCTTGGGTAGTTGTTTGTTGGAATGATATGAATGTGGGTCGTTTTAGTTGCCATGGATTTTTCTGGGTTGCCTATTATGTGTTTGTAAAAATGCCTGAATGACAGAATATTTGTTGTTCTGATTTGATGTTTGTAAAAAAAAAAAAGGGCATGAAGGACATGGCGGAGTGCACGTTTGTCACAAATGTGGATGGCCGTTTCCGAATCCACATCCCAGTTCTAGGCATAGGAGGGCTCATAAGAGGGTTTGTGGAACCATTGAAGGATACAGTTTGGATAATTCTCGAGATAAGACCCAATTGGACGGTTCTGATGATGAACAATTCTATGAAGATGACAGCAAAACCCCAAGTGACTATCTTTTTCTCCTTGTTACTGTGTAATTTAGTTTAATATTTGTGTGAATGAGGTTTTCTGAAATGATTGAATTTGGTTTTGGAAGGTGGTAAATTTGTGGAGAGGACTATAAGCAGGAGGAGTAGTAGTGGAGTCAGCATTAGGTCTTGTAGATCAACCAGATCGGAAGATGAAGTGTTTGCAGATGCTGTCACTGATTTTATTGATAGTCAGAACCCCGAGGAGGCCGCTTATGGTGCTATATCACGGGGGAATTCACTGCAAAATATATCCAAAGATGAGCCAGATGGCACTAAGCATTCTTCGGAAAATGCCATTTCTGGTGAGTTCATTATTGGCATCAGTTTTTCATGTTTTGTAGAATCAATGAGTAGTTGATTGTGCTTGGCTTATGATGACAACCAGTAGTAAAATAATGCATAATTAAATAATGCTACTTATTTATTCATGTGCTAGTGTCTTTGTTTGGTATTTAAGGAGTCTTGATGTTGATGATGTGAAATTGGAAATAGTTAGTAGATAGCTTCCATGGTTGTTGGTTGGCATCCTTGCGAGATTTTTCCAGGAAGGGATTCATCTGATTATATCTAGGAGATCTAGTCATCTAGATAGCTTTGAAGTGAATGTGGAATCTAGTTACTTTTTGTAGGAAGTGTGGGTCTTGTCCTGTGGCTGTGTCATTATTGTTGATATGTGCTAAATATGCCATGAAATTTAAATAACCCCGTGTTACAACTTGTAGTTAAGTTTTTTAATTATGAAAAACTATAAGAAAATTGTGAGCCCTACTAGATAATGATAGCTATGGAAATTACTAATAATAAGTCCAAGTTTAAATCCCTTAGGGCCACTGGAGGTTTGGAGGCTGTTAACTTCAAGGCCCATGGGTGTTTGTTATAACCTCATCTCCTGTATGGAAAATAATTATAGAGTTAAATATATCTTGTTGAATGTGGCTCCTTGACATTTCGTGTGAAGAAAAATTAGACAATATCCTTTAGAAGTAGGTTTGGGGAATTGCTTTGCTCATGCTCTTTCTCCTTTTCCTTTAATTGATTGCAAGTGATGTTTCCCTATTTGAAAAAGAGAACGTGAAATGAGAGTATGAGACACAGAACAACGCTCACTTGCAAGTTGCAACATTATAGAACATGCCCCTTTAGATCAAATTCTTGTTTGCTGCATTAAAATGCTTAGAGTGTCAATACACATTCAGTTACCTGCTGTTAAAGAAATGGACACTGAATGTGTACTTATTGTATCAAAAATCAATTTGAGTAAATACACTTGACATTTAAGAGGGCGAAGCAGCCTAGACCATCCAATCTTTTAACTGTTATATACTGGGTGATTCTGCCATGTGAACTGCATAAAACTTTGATTCCGATGCTTTCTTGGCTGCCTTTTCATTTATAAATGAATTAATTGGTAATGCAAGCAATTTTCTTTGGTTCCATGCCGCTGTTCTGTGTGAAATATTCTCATATCTGATTTTGTTTGTTCAAATGCAGATACTATACCTGCAGCTAACAATCTTCTAGAGGACAAACAGCTCCAGGACACTCAGCCTTTGGAAGGTGAGAATGAGAAAGTAGAGGCTGGTATGTTGTCCGAAGATCATAGTTCCAGCTGCACAAATAATCCAACTCCTGTTTCTGCTTCAGTTACTAGAGAGAATGAGATTGCTGTTGAGCAGAACTTGATGCAATCCTCTATAACATCCAGTGAGTTGGAGGTTGTTGCAGAGGAAGGTAAAGACATTGTGTCGAGTAAGAACCTTTCAGAACTTGAAACCCGGTGTAGTGAAACAGGCAAGGAAGCTTGTGAAGATGTTTCTGTTTTGGGAGGTGCAAGTCAAGAAGTTCTGGATTCTGCCTCTGCTGATGGAATGTTGAGGACCACAGGAATGCAAAGTTTTGGTAATGAAGACAAGGTTGAGTACTTTCCTGACGTAAATTCTTCTGGAAACTTTCATGCCTCAGTGCATTCAGTTCAAGGTGTTGAAGATGCAGATGGAAACACAAACAATGCCAGTGATAAAAAAGAGGAGCATGATTCCCTAATCCAAGTAAATGAAAATTCCTTTTCTCTAGCTGTACCTGATGCTGAACCTTTGCAAGAGCAACCTGAGATAGCAGTTGATGATGTAGACCATAAAGGGGGGAAATTCAAGGTTCCTGTGGACCCAGTCACTACATTGGCAGTTGAGAGGGTGGATAACATTAAAGCTAATACCACTGAGGAGAGGTGCTCTGATACCAATTTTGCTAAGCCAGGTGAAGGTACTTATGCCGGTTCCGTAGATGATGTCGTTAATAGTGTTCATTCGACAGAGGATATGCTTGAGCACAAGGTTGGGCAAAACAATTTTATAGCTGAACAAAAAACTGTAGAAGAGCTGGAACTAATATCAGATGTTAAGCTCTCTGATGCTGATATTATTGAGTTCAGGAGTGAAGAAGTTCTTAACGACGACATAAAAACTGGGATGTGGAAAGATGAGAAAGTTAGCTGTATTGAAGAGCATAAATCAATTGTTCCGTCAGCAATTCCTGACGATGCGACTGTGGGTGATGGTGATGATCAAGAAACTGGCGAAATTGGAGGTGCAAATGCATGTGATAGGATTGAAGATCGCTTGGATCATTTTGCTGTTCCTGAAAATGACAGCAATAAAATTCTAGTGGGAGAATCGGTCGCAACAATTTCAACTGTGGCTGATACTGCCGTTGGTGATACTGAAACCCAAGTTATGGAGCCAATCACTGCTCATGAGAGCAATGATGTTGTCTATGACGAAGAGGGTAAAGTTGATGGTACAGTATTGAATGGGAATGAAGTGAAGATTGAAGAGGAGAAAAAACCGGCAAGTCCTGAAGCTGCACCTGGTTGTGGATTGAGTGTTGCTGAATCTGATGATAAAAATGATGAGCTGTTTGAACTGGAGAGGAATCATGACCAGGGCAAGTTGGATAAGATTTTAGATTCTGGCAATGTGATGGGGGTTCATTCAGAAGCAGACAGCCTACTTACTTCATCAGGTGTCAGTGGAATACGAAGTGTTGATGACAATATGGGAGGGGTTGAATGCATAAATAAGAATAATACCGATGCTATTGTGAAAAGTGATGATGGTCTGGATTCAAACATGAAGATGAGTGAAGGTGCTGGATCTTCTCCAAATTCTGCTGCTGTTGCAGACACCTGCTCCGGAAAGTTTGCAGACAATGCTTCTGGTTTCACTGAAGGTGAAAAGGTAACCAAGCAGCCTGCTGCTGTTTCAGCAGTAGACATTGCAGATTCAAGTAGCCAAACTGATAGTCTGGAAGGCAACTGGGGATCTGTTTCAGGTAAAAAGTTGTTTAGATTGCGCAATATATCTTCTTTCAATACCTTACCTGATCTTTTCTATAACAAAAATATTTTAGGCACTGTGATCTTCATGCCAATGATGCTCTTTTCAAATGTCTGAACTCGATTATCTGAAGTAAAACGATGCTTTTACTTTTCATCTTTTACATTATTTTGGGGGGTTTTGACAATAATATTTTTACTTTTGATTCCCTCTGTTTCGCAATATGTAGCATATTTTGACATTGTTTTTGTTTAGTTATACAAGGTATAAAACAATTTTCAAACAGTATTTAATTTATTACTTTTTTTCTTCTAAATCCTTCATTTTTCTTGACATTTACTCTTTACTCTTTTTCTCTCTCTAATACGACATTTAATGACTAAGGATAGTTTAGTCAGTCATTTTACCTTTTCTTTTTCTTGAATTCACAATGTCTTAGTCTGTTTGCAAAGTCAAACATATGGCTTATATTATGAAACAGAAGTATATTTCATTTCCGGCTAATCATGTTTCGAGTATTAAAAATGATTTTGCCTTATTTTTGCTTGACGGAGCAGTCCTATCTGCTGTATCGGATACATTACCTGCCTTCATCACTGCGGCACCAACCAATTCTCAAGCATCACCTGAAGCACGAACTGTTAGCTCGGAACCAAAAGTTGGGGGCGAGGTTCAACACACTGAGGGTAAAACATCAGTTGAACTACATGCTGTTCTTGAACAAGTGGAAGGTGCGCCTGAAATCCAGACATCACAGAACCAGCAGCAGCAGAGCTCTGCCTTGCACACTGCCAATGAGCCACTTGGAGGAAAGAGAGACGAGGAGATTATTGCTAAGGTTAATAACTGGAGCAACGGAAAACAACAACATACTGCTTTGAAAACCCTTTTAGGAGAAGCCACCGCCAGAAGTAGAGCAGAATCACCAAATCATGATGAGGACTCAGCTCCTCAGAAGGATGAAATCCCAGTGACAAATAATGGGTTCTCTGCTAAGAGAGAGAATCTTGGTTCCGAGGAGCCCAAGGCAGAGTCCGTCAAGGAGGAGATGGGCAAAGAATGGAATTCTCCTGCAAGGTACCCGGTGAACATCAAGACGGAGAAGAGGAAGAGCAGACCGTTGTGGGCGCCATTTCTTTGTTGTTCATCTGTCAATGCCAATTAGGTTTTAGAATGATGTGTCTTGAGTTGTGAAGGAGATAGGGAAGGGATTCAAACATGTTCAAGGAGGGGGTGTAATAGACTAGTTGGTAGATAAATCTTGCACTGTTTATGTCTTGAACTACTAGCAATCTTTTGTTAGGGGTAGAAAAATGTCTATATGTGGAATTCTTAAACCTGGGCACTCTTGGTGGTTTTATGTACTGTTTTGTTCAGGTCATTGTTGCATAATCATGATTTGCTGAGTTTGGTGTACATAATTGTGTTAACCTTGTTCTATATGCAACTAATTCATGCATATTCATTTTTAAAAAATGCAACAAAGGGCGGAATATATCTGAGTGCATGTTTGGAACTAGTATCATATGATTTTCATATTCATCTATTCTGTTTAGTTATGTGAATTGCTTTTTCTCCCATATATTACGACTCGTTAAGTTTAATTTAGCACGACATGTGATTTTCTGTCACAGCCATAGGCTCCACTGGAGTACACTAGGCAGTCACACTTAGGCCCTTTGATTTAGTCATCGTATAATTAATTGGCTAATTGAATGACACTTAGGCCCTAGGCAGTCAACCATTCTGACTTTTATTCTTAGGTCAATCAGAGAAAGAGAATGGGCCACATTGTCAAATGGGTATTAAGAAAAGACCCCATATGACAGATAGGTATTAAAAAAAGTTCTGACCTCCATAGGGTATTAAAAAAATGAGATTAGCGCAAATTCACCGTAATTTTGGTTTTCCGGTTGAAATCTTCATTTAAAAGAATTTTATATTATTTCAAACCTATTTAAAAAAACAGTTAAAAACAATTAAAGTATTTAAGAAACTCATGAAAAATAAATAAATGGGTTTTAGAATTTTTTTTAAAAAAAATTAAATTAAGATTTTGGCCGGAAAACAAAATTTGTGGGGAATGTGCGCGATTTTGTGTTTTTCAATACCCTATGGTGGTCGGAGCTTTTTTTAATACCCATCTGTCATAGGGTGTCTTTTTTTAATACCCATCCAGCAATGTGGCCAAAGAGAATGCATGTCATGTGTGAAAAACCAAATATCCTCGTGGGGAATTCTTCCACGGCCACGCTAAATGGTGGCCGTGGAAACATTATCGGTTTGGTTAGAACCAAAATGCTTTTGGTTGCAATCAAAGTCAAAAAAAATCATAATCATCATTTTGGTTGAAATCAAAGTGTTTTTGGTTTCAACCAAACCTATAATTGATAATAGAAAATGAACACATGAGATTAGTTCACTTAAATCTAACAGTGTATATTAGAAGTTTTCATGGTGGTGGCCATTGTAAAATTTTCCATATCCTCATTAGTCTTCAATCTTGATGTCATTCTCATTATTTCTGTCACAGCCATAGGCTCCATGGCAGAAGACGGTGGAGAAAATACAAAAGGTAAACAGAGGTTGCCAAGACTTTTTGAACCAAAATATCCAATTCTTAATTCCATCTGGTCCAACTTCAATACTTCAACACATGAAATATACGAGTAATGCTATATCATATCAGATTTGGATGAAATTTATCCATATCAACTCAAACGGATATAATACTTCAAGCGGTATAAATGAAAATCCATTAAAAAAACAATACACCCCGTTCTAGTTTTAAATATCCTGATAGAGGTTATAAAAACTGTAAGCCCCATCTGATATGGATAAATTTCATCCCATATCAGATATGGATGTACATGATACCGCGTCTGATTCTTCAAATGGAACCAACACTTTCATATGAAGACCAAGTGAGAGATATGGCGGGGAAAATAACTAACTTGTGTTTCCAGTAAGTAGTCTTTGCTAATAACTAACTTGTGTTTCCAGTAAGTAGTCTTTGCTACCCTTCTTTCCAAACCATTCTCTCTCACCTCCTCCTCTACCAGCAGCAATGGAATCCAATCCCCACCCAATTCTACCCTTCCTCTTCCTCTTCCTCTTCCTCCTTCTTTCTCTCTCCTCCACCACCGCCATTGATGACGACAAAACCTTCATGGAATCCATGGCCGCCGACCTCTCTCCCGCCCCTTCCGGCTGGTCCTCCAGCACCTCCTACTGCAAATGGTCCGGCGTCAATTGTGACTCCACCAACCATGTCATCTCCATCAGCCTCGACTCTGAGTCACTCTCCGGCACTCGCCCCAGTACCTTCACCCCTCTTTCTCACCTCAACTCTCTCTCTCTCCGCAGCAACAATTTCTCCGGCCCTTTACCCTCCTTCGCCAGTCTCTTTTTTCTTCAGAACATCCACTTAGACAACAACTACTTCACTTCTGTGCCTCGCGGCGCCTTTGCGGGGCTCACCAGCTTACAGACTCTCTCTCTTAGTGGGAATCACAACTTAAGTCCTTGGCCTTTTCCGGGTGAAATTGCTGATTCCTCCACTCTCACTGCGCTCTACGCTAGCAATGCTGGGATTGTCGGATCTATTCCGGATATTTTCGGGTCGCTGCAGAGTTTGCAGGATTTGAGGCTGTCGTATAATCAGCTTAATGGGTCGCTTCCTAGATCGCTCAACTCTTCGACTTCGATTCGGAATTTGTGGCTCAACAACCAGGGGCTCACTGGGAAAATTGATGTTCTGGAAGGTATGACCGGGTTGGCTCAGGTATGGCTTCATGCTAATCACTTCACTGGGCCAGTCCCGGATTTATTTGCTTGTAAGGGGATTTTTGATCTTCAGCTTAGGGATAATCAATTGACTGGTATTTTGCCTAAATCTTTGGTTTCTTTGAAAAGTTTAGTGAATGTGACTTTGCAAAATAATAAGCTTCAAGGGCCATTGCCTGGTTTTCGTGACAATGTGAAGGTCACTTTTGGGACTACTAACAGTTTCTGTAGGAATGTTACTGGGGGTTGCGACTTTCAAGTGATGACGTTGCTCAAAGTTGCCGGGGCTTTGGGGTACCCTTTGAAGCTGGCCGAGGCGTGGACGGTAACGATGCCTGTCATCAATGGACTTTTGTGACTTGTGATCCTAGTGGCCATGTTATAGCTGTTAACTTTGGGAAACAAGGGTTTAGTGGCACTATTTCCCCTGCTTTTGGTAACTTGACAAATTTGAGGGAGTTGTACTTGAATGATAACAACCTGACGGGTACTATCCCTTTGAGCTTGGCTATTCTTCCTCAGCTTAAGAAAATCGATGTCTCGAATAATAACCTTAGTGGGGAACTCCCAGGTTTTCGGTCTGGGGTGAATATTATTACTGATGGCCCTAGGAACAATATCATTGTTGAGCCTAATTCAATTGATGTTCCTGCTCCTGGTGGGGGTGGTTCTGGGTCCAACTCCACAGGTTCTGGCTCGGATGGGGGATCAAATTCAAAGGGTTCTTTCTTTTCAGCCGGTGTGGTCGCTGGTTTGGTGATTGCTGCCCTTGTTCCCATTACCTTGATTGTTGTGTGGTTAGATTATTTTGCAAAAGCATACAAGAAAAGAAAGAATAATAAGGAAGATGCAGAACAGTGGGGGAATATCCTGCAACTATCACCAAACTCCCCAATAAGATTCACTTACAAAGTGTTGATGGTGGCAACCAACAATTTTGATATGCAGAAGAAGCTTGGGGGCGGTGGGTTCGGGTCTGTTTTTGAGGGAAACTTAAGCGATGGCACCAAAATTGCAGTGAAGCGTTTGGATAATCTCGGACAAGGAAAGAAGGAATTTCTGGCGGAGGTTCAAACTATAGGTGGCATACACCATGTCAACTTGGTGAAATTGGTCGGATTTTGTGCAGAGGATACACAGAGGCTTCTTGTGTATGAGCACTTGAGCAATGGGTCACTGGATAAGTGGATTTTCCACACTACTCATTCAAGACATGTGCTTGGTTGGGAAAATAAGAAGAAAATTATTCTGCACATTGCTAAGGGGCTCGCTTATTTGCACGAGGGATGTCAGAAGAGAATAGCTCATCTAGATGTAAAACCCCAAAATGTGCTTCTAGATGATGAATTCAACGCCAAGTTATCCGATTTTGGCCTATCAAAGCTAATAGATAGGGATCAAAGCTTTGTAATGACTCAAATGAGAGGAACTCGAGGCTATCTTGCTCCCGAGTGGTTAGGTAGGAAGATAACGGAAAAAGCTGATATCTACAGCTATGGGATTGTAGTGTTAGAAGTAGTGTTTGGGAGGAAGAACTTGGATTACTCTCAACCTGAGGAAAGCAACCTACTTAAACACATTGTTAAAAAGGCGGTTGAGTTGAGTCAGTTGTCCGATCTACTTCTTGATAAATGTGGTGAGGATATGCAACAAAATAGTGAAGACGACATGGAGAAGACTGTAAAGCTTGCGATCTGGTGTTTGCACTCTGAAGCTGCAAGCCGGCCTTCCATGTCGACTGTGGTGAAAGTTTTGGAGGGTGCATTAATACCAGAGGCTATCAATGACTACTCCTTGACAAACCCAATAACCAATGGAAACCCAACAATGGAGCCAACAACAGAACTCTTGGCCTCTGTTCTATCAGGTCCCAGATGAGGAAGGCAATGTCGTGCTTGTGAAGGTTGTTACATGGCCTGTGTAGAGTGGGCAACAATTTGGCCTTTGCTTGAGCTGTTTTTGCTCCATTAGAATTGAGAGCATCCTCTCTCTTGTAGATTTGGATGTGTTCCAAGATCAATGTCCATAAATATTCCCCAACAAATTATTGCTGGCTATGTTCTCTATTTCCTTTCTCTGAATACCATCAGGTTGGTACGACTCCAACTTCTGCAAAGGGTCAGGTGACTCAGGTGTAGTCTACGACGGCAGCAACATTCTTAAGTTCTCTCTGTATGATGATTTAAGATCACAAAACAGTCATGCTGTAATTACATATGTGAATGATTTATACCAAAATCTCTATTTCATTAAAATGGTTGAATATTTATACAATCTAAGATGAAGATAGAATAACTTCCATGCAGGTTTAAAGCTCTATAAATCATGCGAACGGAGCTCAAATTCCAGGTAACACTTTTATTGATCAAATTTTAGCAAGACTAGCACCTGCATCTCATCTCTCTCTTTCAACTTTTTGTCACAAGTGAAGAGGAAGAGTAGAGAGAAGCGAGTAGAAAAGATTTGAGGGCTACAATATATACCAGGAGCGGAGCTAGCTAAATCAAAGGCTTTCTATTCTTGAGAGCTACCGGTTGTTGAAGGAGGGATAAGAACTAGACTACATGTCCATGCCCCAAGTCAGGCACTTCTAAGCTATGCCACTTGGACTCTCCGTGTCGCATCAGGTACCTGTATTAGATCATCAACACTCTGACATGAATATGGACACTTGACACTTCATTTTAGGCGAAAAACTAGCAAAATTCTGAAAAAAAAAAAATGGCAAGTCTGACACTAATATACGTATCCATACCAACACTTGCATTTGAGTGCGAGTAACATATATTAGCTTGTAAGGAGTCCGAAAGTAATGGACTAATGGCACATCCTAGTAACATACAGTTTAAGCAAGTGACAAACCACAAGATGATAGTTGTATAAGCTACCTCAACGACTATTCAAAATACTGGGGGCACCCCTGAATTTTGACGAAATGCACGTGATACTCATTATGCCAGGCGAATACACTTTTTTCAACGGATACGTATATGTTTGTTCGTGTCACTTAAATTTAACCCAATCAGTAGAGGTCATGCCCTTGCCGTCTATTTTTGTTTCTCTCTCCCCTCTCTCGTATTGAACTTAAAATTGAAGCCAATCCATCCAATTTTTTTCCTCTTCTCTGTGATTTTCTCTCTGTCAATATTTCTATCTCTATAGTCTATAGTTTATGCCTCTTCAAGTATAATTTAACCTCGACTAATATAAGTGTGATGGGAATACATACATACAAAATGGGAACAACTAAACCCACACAAAAAATTTCAGATGCAGAGAAGCCCAAACCATTCATAGCGTGGCGTAGTAGCAGAACAAAATCCAGTTAGCAATACAATTGACAGCAATATTGAATATACCCTAACCATTCAAATAGTCAGCAATTGCAGCCTAAACTATCAATATTATCCATAAATACTGAAAAAATTCGGTCTAGGTTTCGAGTATTTCG
This sequence comes from Mesembryanthemum crystallinum, assembly GCA_030267885.1. Taxonomy (NCBI): domain Eukaryota; kingdom Viridiplantae; phylum Streptophyta; class Magnoliopsida; order Caryophyllales; family Aizoaceae; genus Mesembryanthemum; species Mesembryanthemum crystallinum. Next base: position 11,945 of record BSSO01006077.1, read on the forward strand.
CATTACTTACTCTGATTATCCATAAATAATGAATTTAGTTGCTACTTATTTTTTTGGTCAATTTTCTCAAACATTTTAAAAATATTTGAAAGAAATTCAAGGTAATTGGAGAAAGAAAGATGGACGGGGCTTACAGGATGGAGCACATTGAAGGTAAGCAGCAACGACAGTGCCGATCATGTCGGTTTCTCCGAAGTAGCCTATCTGGGTTCGGATTCATTTTTCTCTCTCCGCCATTTCTTGTTGTTTCTCCCTTTGCAACTGGCAACTATAACAAAGAGAAGTTCAAGATACCTGGGACCATTTATCCAAGGAGTCTAATTAATACCACCCACCTTTTTAGTAAATACCACCCAACTAACATCCTCATTTACCATTTTGCCCTTTAAACTTTACTAACTAACTTTTCACTATTTCTCTATCACTTTCTCTCT
>BSSO01006078.1:0-12378 GCA_030267885.1 Mesembryanthemum crystallinum
CGAGTTTCTATTAAGACATTGATTAGTGTTTTGGATAATAGTTTGATGGCCATGTTTATTTGAGGCCTTTGTAATAAGTTTAGACTTTGGTTAATTATGGATTCCATTTAATTCTCATTTTTAGACAAGATGGTTTATTTAGAAATTGTGTTTGCTCGTTGTATTAGCTTTAACATTCGACCTTCGGGTTGGACGTGGCGGTCGTCACGTCGGACTTGTTAGTCTGCTTTCCTAAATTCGGGATTAGCGAGACCGGGGTGTGACAGGTACAGGTGCGGGTAAGGCACTATCCACACCCACCCCGCCCCGTTGCCATCCCTATATAAACCCCCTTCCACCTTCATTTTCAAGGGGAACAAGAATGGGAAAATTTGAAACAATTATAGAACTCTTTTGCACTAATTGTAAGTGCTTAGAGTGATCTTTTTGAGGAGAATTCACACCCAACTCACCTCCATCTCCATCCCCCTTTAAACTTACTCCACCAAAATCATCTCTACCTTCATCCACCTTCAACCATATTCATCCATCATCACCCAAACACCAATCCAAGCACCACAAATTACATTCAAGCACCACAAAAAGCCACCTTTCCAAACAACATAAATTAAACCCAAGCACCACCAAATCAAACACAACCCAAGCACCCATTTACATCCTCCGAGGATCGAGATCTTGCTAAGATCATACTCAAGCAAAAGGTGTTCTAATCCAAGAAGCTATCCCGAGGGCACTCTACTTTGGTGAAAATCTCTTTTCCTATTTGTTCTTCATTTTGACATGCTTTTGTTCTTATCAGATTAGCTCTTAGATGACATTTATTATGTGATTTGTTGGCTTAAATTACTCGTCTTGAGATTTAAATGAACCTCTCACGAATTGAATTTCATGTTCACTTGGTTAAACGTCACTAAATAAATCGTGCTCGTCTAATCTATCATTTTACAAAGCATGTAAATTAAAACGTCCTAAATGAAATTAATGCATCAAGCGCTTGCGGTTCACCCATTTATTTCATTCATGGATATGGGCTCTAAATGGGTTTGGTTCACCCAATTGAATTTATGCATGAGTATCAAAGCGACCACCTTTACTTGTTGAGTGCACAAACCGCTTAGACATAAACTAAAAATCGGGCTAAAATGTTGAACATCATGTGAATGCAATAACAAAGCTTTTGATCCATTTGAGTAAATTTCACATACGCGAACTCAAGTCTCTTTTGGGCAACATGATGCCACGCCCTATAACGGGAGTAGGGCACATTTGGCTCGACCATGATATCTTTCTAGATATTCGTGTTTGATGCCTTTGCGGTTTCCATATTCCTAAAAATATGGTGGCGACTTCTTTACATTGCAAAGCAAATCGAACAAAACATGATAAAAATGGCCATGACAATCACAATAAAAACAAACAGCGCAAAGAGAAGAAAAGCGGGGACGCCTCCCCTCCCCCCGGGGGAGGACGGATGGTCCTGCGTCCCATATGAACGGATAACTCTCTAACTTAATTCGCTTCACATATATAGAGAAGGCGGATGAGACCTAATCTGGTTTAGGCGTGTACTGGGATTAATTCGAATTAGACCCAGTTACAATAATTCATTTTACTAAGTGTGCAACCCTATAGGTTCACTTAAAGTTGGCAGTTGGCCCAAACCCTTTTAGCCCAACCTATCATAGGCGGCCTCTAGCAAGGTATCATGACTACCCAATTTAAGTAAAGATCGGTTTTCTAATACAACCTAAAGTACATGTTGTTAGTCCACTTGATTGGTTGATAGGGCAAATCCAACACCTTGTTCCCCACAGCCGGACAATAATGGCCCCCCCTGTAATTGCTTTTGTCTTTTTCCTTTTTAGCACTTCTCACTCTTGTTATTCTTGTCTTGACCAATGCCAGATTTTGATCTTTCCTAAAATTCAACCCATGTCCCCGTTAATCTCAAACTTTCTCTATAATTACCCCCCCCCCCTCTTTCACCATTTGTGGGGGTCTTCTCTGCTCCTCTTCTACACACACTCTTCTTATCTTTTTTTTCTCTCAAAGTTGTCCCATTTTTCTTATCTAAGTGTTTTGTTTGTTAGATAGTAATTCTTGAGTTTAATTGATCCTAACCAACTAATGGTTAGTGATTAGTTATGAATTCAAGTAGTGTTACTAGCTAGTTTATCCCACCACAAATCAAAAACTCAAAACAAATTAGTTAGAATACTACATGTCACCATAACTCCTCCATCCAAGGTCTTCAACAAACCCCCAAAGGTATAACTTTTACTCATCTCTCTCTAATTTCTTTTTACTTGTGCATACGTTTCTCTTGTCACCATAATGGTTTAATTTATGAATTCACTTTAATACTACCCCAAATTCAGTAAATACCACCCATTTAACAATCGATTAGACTATACTACCCCTCACCTTACTGTACTCTCCCCCTCTTTCCTCCCCTTCCCCGCCACCACCCACATAGCAGCCATGCGCCTTTTGTCTCAGGCAGCAATCCATGAACTATGACCATTAATGTAAAATGGCTTCCCATGATCCCATCCAACTTGAATTGACTTACAAAGCTATAACTTAGCTGCTCAAATAACAAGTAAAAAAGACAGTGCCAACTCTTATCTTTGCAATCAAACACGGCATCGGTTTGTTCACACACTTGGTGAGAGCTTTCCAGGGGTTACAATCAGCTCATGGGTGAGATCATGTCGTCTTCTATAACTCACATTTAGTAAACCCAGATTGTTTACTGCAATTGAAATTATGCATCCCACCATGTAACTATCTCTCCTAAATCAAAGTTCAAGTAATTGTGAATATGGCTTTCACAATTCCCACAATCCATCAATGGCAAGTTGCTAAACATTCAAACTAAACCAAACCGATGAAAGGAAAAATGCAATATTGAGTTTCAATTTTCGTTCAATCGATCAATCGCAAGTAACCAAGTGAGGGACGGCCGCCACTTCCAGGTGCTGCGCTCAAGGAGCGCCACTTCCCGGCGCCGCGCTCGAGGAGCGCCACTCCCAGGCGTCGCGCTCCTTTACCGCATCCGGGGTGGGCTTGTTTGCTTGATGGTCCAGGTGGGCTTGCTTTTCGACGATGGATGATACTGTCGAGCCTCGACAGAATGTTCATCATGTTCATGTGTTACCGCCACTGCATTGGTAAATTTTGTATTTTTAGATTATATTGTAGTATGTTTTATATAATTAGTAATTGTGTATTTTGTTTTTTTAATAACATTGATGAATTTGTCGAGTAATTTGTGAAATTAGTATGTACTTGTCAGGTTGATTGCTGTCATGTTGTTTGGAGAGAGACTGTGTTTGAACTTTGAACACAGGAAGAGTGCTAAGGGAGAGAGAGCAAGGTGGGGGTAATTTGGTCTACTTGTATGTTATTTGGGTGGTATTTACTAAAAGAGTGGGTGGTATTAATTAGACTCCTAATTTATTTGCACTCCATTTATTTTTTTTATTCAATTTGTCACCATAATGGTTGCCATAATGGCTTTATTCATTTGCAATTTTATTTATTCACTTTAATGGCCATAATGGTTTTTATTTACTTGCATTCTATTTGATTTGGCCATAATGGTTTTTTTTAATACTTGCACTTTTCTTTCCATAATGCATTATTTTGAGGTCATAATGATCATATATATACACTAACCCCATTCGTACTTTTCAAACGTTTATAAACCATTTGGGCACGAAAATTAAGACAGCAAAAGAGGGAGGTTTTGTTTCCAATAATGCCCCTAATGGTTTTGCAGATTTACAATGAGAGAGGAGTGTTTGACAATGAGTAGATGAGAGAGAGTGTTTTAATTAAAAAAATGTAATGATATGTTTATGGTGGTTAGAGAGAGAAATGAAAGGGAATAAAAAATGAGTTTAATTTGTAAAGTTGATTTGATAGTTGAATTTTTAATTGTTTAAAGTATATAGTGGAGGGGTATTATGGAGAGGAGTGTATGTAAATTTTGGTTTGTAAACATTTGAGAGGTACTTATTTTTTTGGTGGTTTGTAAATATTTGAAAAATACGGAGGGAGTATTATTTGTGCTAACTGTTTGTTCATTTGTCTTGGTCGGAGATACCGGGATCTTAATTAGTACTTAGACATTTCTCCTGACCGCAAACCTAGGGAGCTCATGTACCCACACAAGCTCGTCTCTAATTGGGACATAGCCCACTCTTTTATGCTGAGAATGAGTGGATTGTTGTCTATGTAGAATTTTGTGAATAAATTGTTTGATTTTACTTTATATCACCACCTCTATACTTGCTAATATGAAAAATGGCTAAAAAAATAAGTTAATCATGCATATTCATGTATATAAACACTTTGGAGGAGGTTTTAGGCTTCCTTAGATAGGGTTTTGTCATGGTCAATAACTTGAATCCTCTTTGTCGGGTCAAAATACTTCAACAAAGAAAGATAAAAATTGAAAGTAAGTGGAATTAGAAACTTTGGAATTTTATCTTTCCACAAACACCTCATGAGCTCAATTTCGAGTCCGAACTCATTCCCGGGGAGCTAAAGAAGCCGACCTCTGCAAATTGTCCAAAATCTAAGCCTATGAGCCTTGTTTTCAAAACGGATATCACGTCATTAGTTATAGGTTATAAGGCATTAGGATCCAAAAAGTAGACATCCATACCTTTCCAAAACAATTTTCTAAACTTGCATACCATTTTGGTGTAATTAGTTATGAATTAACCAATACCGAGTTATGTTTAGTCAAGTCTGTCAAGCCACCCAACTCACTGCCTGACTTTCATAAATCCACTAAGAATATTTAGACTACCTAAAATTCATCGTAATTTCTTTACATAATCCTCCTTAAGTTTTCCTATAGCATTTTGTCTATAGCCCTAGTCAATAAACAAAAAAAAAATAATCCAAAACCTTAAGTATTTCTACGATTTGTAGAAGTTGTTTATTTTGCCTATATATTCCAGAACTCTTATAAGAAAAATGTGATCTTTACATTTGTATAAACTTCATAAAAAATAGATGAGTTTAGGCTCTGGAATCACCCAAATAGCTTTTCAAATGAATTTTTGTTATAATTTTCGAATTTCTTCCCATACTTGTACAAAAACAGTTTCTTTTGGTTAATTTTTTTGATTTTGTCAAAATAGTAAATAACCTCCAAAAACCATAAACCTTTCCAGTCTACCTCCTTAGTGTACCTATTTCATTTTCATATTTTTAGTTTTGTTATTAGGCTTCAAAAACACCTCAACCTGAAATAAATTCTCTCAATTGTCTAGAAATTCATAAAAACTCCACGAAATCCCTTATAAATGACTCATTTTCACTAGAATGATTTCCGCCTTCAACAAGGATGATCAATCATATCTTGGGAGTCCTGACATGATGAAGATTGAGTTTTCTTTTTTTCATAGGATTTAGATATTTTCACTTCTTTGTACATACGTTGTCATGTCAAAAATACTCCTATAAGAGTTCATTTATTAAATTTTGCACTTGCATTTTCATGTCAATCTAACTCGACATTAAATAAAAAAAAAAAAAATCACCTTGTATGTTTTATGTTGCATGTTAGTGGCTTAGTCGGTATATTCTTTGTTGTATGAAACGACCCGAAATCAAATTTGAGGTTAGGATCGTAAATTCGCTAGTAAGCGATAATAGGTGTTCCACCTAACTTCCATCTCATACCACATCATCCATCTCATCAATCCATCATCCGCAGTTGCTAAACCATACCCCTAGTGGAACACCCATGATCAAATACTATCAAATCTGTGGTCATCCCTTCTTATTTGGGATCGGGCCATGTCGGGGCGTTTCATCCAAATGAACTTGTGAATCGCTTTCCACGAAACACATACCCACAGCTAGCTCCACATCAAATAATCAATCTTTCCACCCTCAGGGAGTCAATTTCCAACAAAAGTACAATATTTGAGAGGTCTTATCCTTATATTTTGAATAGAGTTAGGTCGATCTAACCCGTTAATATCTGCTCCCTGGGAGACTTTTGGGAAAAAGTCGTGATGCGGTTGGACACTTGGGAAGTCCGGTGGTGGATGACCCTAGATTGATTCGACTCTGATGACAAGTCATATTAAGAGTCTCTCAATTGTTTTCCTCTGCTGGAAACCAACTTACAAAACCTACCTTGCGATTCCACAGCGAAGCGTTTAGTGACGGAACTACATTAGGGATTTGATCCATTATGAATGGTACGTAGTGCAGTATATTGCTTATCCAAGCCCGTTATACAACAAAGAATATATCGGTCCTAAACCGCCTTCGTGCTCCATGTCTATTATGTATGCTCTGTGACAATGTGTACATGTTTATTTGTTTTCTTATCTTATTTTCGACTTTCTTTATCCAGGTAATTAAAACGATCGACATTTGATAGCTTTTAAAGGGATATGACATATCAGTATAGAGCTCGCTGAAAGACGGAGAGGGAGACGAGTCCATGTAACGTTCGCACATTCTAATCTAGACCTTGATGCCATAATTTCACATTTTCACAGAACCGTTTGTGCCTTATCTATAAAATGAAGTCACTATCGGTTTTAAAAATGGTTTTCGTCGTGAAATCCTTTTCATAATCCAATTTTATCAAAACCCGTCCTTGTTTGGGTCATAACAAGGTGGTGACTTCAATCATGAGTCGACCATCCTTAAGGTCACCTCGTGTGGAACGTACCAATTTGGTGCGTAGCACACTGATCCACAAAAGAAGAGGTTTTAAAAAGAAAGACCTCGGAGCAGGCCTTAGAATAAGAATGCCCCAATTTATTTATTCTTATAGATAAATAAAAGCAAGATTATGGATAATATGCAAAATACTCTGGAATAATTTTATTAGTCATAATTAGTAGCACAATGAATATGTTAATCCGACTTTATGCAGCAACAATCATGGCCTAGAGGGATACATATACCCCCTTTGGGAAAACCTTTGGTAAGGCAATAATCCCTGTGAGGACACTACCCTGACAAACATATTTTCGGTCCTGCGGCTCAAGCCCTTCTGATGAGGAAACCCTATTGCATATAAAAAAGTTATTATACCATCAAATTGGCACCATCATAAAAAATTTAATTAATGCTATATGAGACTTACCTGAAGCCATGAGATAAGTAAAAAGCAAGAATCCTAGAAAAAAAAAATGTCTAGCACTTGGAACCATAATATGAGAAATTTCTTTCTTGATTATTGCTAGGTCTTTACCTTCAGTGCGATGGAAGTATGATTGCAACTTAGCCAAGATCGCCAATTTATAGAAGCTTTTATTTTTGGAAGGAAATTTGACGTGTGAAACAAATCTCTATAGCTTCTTACTTTATTGCAAGGAAATTATAGGACAACACATACAAATCCTTTTAGTAATAATAATTATATTAAAACACAACACACCCCCTCTCCACTTGCCACGTGTCAACCTTTAACATTGTTGTCATGGCGCCACATCGCCAAAAGTAACTACACCTATTTTATTACTATTAATTTAATTAAATAGCATAGTTTAATAGTATATTTGTGTACAACTAACTCCTAAACCTCTCATCTCTACTCAACAATAATAAAAAGAAAAAGACACACAAAGCTAACTAAAAAAAGAAATATTCTATATATGTCATTCGTGCATCGCATGGGGAGTAAAACCAGACCTGATCATTTGCGGGCTTGGGCAGGAAACGGGCCGGGCCTAAGCCTTTAAACCTGCCCACGGGCCTCACTGGTTAAAGCCAGGCCTGTTCCAACGGGCCGGATTTGCTGGCCATACCCGCCTTGTTGACGGGTCGAGCCTACCCACGGGCTCACGTGCCTGCCTTACTTTTTTTTTCCCCCTTAATCTTACTGCTTCAAATCAGATTTAAATTCATGTTTATTGTCAAACCAACTTTTGTTGGTTTTGTAAAATCAAAAATTTAGTGAAAATCATCATCAAACCTGCCAAGTGCCAAATTGCTGTAATATGTAGAACATTTTAAAGTTTAAATTTATACACATATTTATGTGTCATATGGCATAATTCAAACTCAAGCTTTAGTCTCTAACTTAGTTCATACTTAAAAAAAAAAAAAAAATTATTACAAGACACTCAACTCCACATATTCAATACTTAACTTGAGGGGAGGAACACAAGTCTTAACATACTCCATACATAAATGAAAAAAAAAAATTACAAGAGCTCTCTCAAGACTTAAACATCCAACTTTCACAACAATACAACACAAAGTGACAAAGTCTTCATCGCATTCCAATTTTATAATTCAACCCTGGAAAAAAAAAACACAAAACAAGAAAACTTAATAAAATTATGGATATATAATAACTTAATTACTAAAACTACAAGACTACCAAAGAATTTTATTACACATTCTTAGATGTCTCTTCATCATCTTCATCTTCATCATCTTCTTTACCAAAAGTGTGTCTACCATAGCCAAAAAAAAAAAAAAGTGATGGACCTCCAAGAAAGAAAAGAAAAGAAAAACATAAATATTAGACCTAGAAAACAGCAAATAAAAAATATAAGAAAAAAAAAAACAGCAAACGAAAATAAACAAAAGTTAGTGATTTACCTAATTTAAATCCTTTTGCACGCATCCAATCCTCAAGACATGCAAGTGTTTCAACTGTTTTATGTGCAAGGGGGCTTCTCCAAGTATTTATCAACTTCTTACCCATACTAAAGGCCGATTCCGATGGGACCGTGGAGATAGGGATCGTTAAAATATCACGAGCCATAGATGAAAGGCTTGGATAACGACTCGAATTAGTTTTCCAATACTCCAAAACATCACCATCCATGCTATCGGAAAGTTTGATTTTTTTCTTCCAAGTAAAGTTCTAATTCATTTTTCTCACTAACCGACTTTCTCCTTTTACTCACAAAAGCTTGAAACTCAAGATCTTCCATTGGATCCCCAACACCACCAACAACACAATTAAGATTAACACTCGTACTTGATGTCCCATATCTAGGAGAAGAAGAAGCATGAAAAACTCCCTTATACTCATCAAACAAATCAAATAAGGTGTTCTTAAGGGTGCTTATCATCTCCTTAGCATACGTCTCCTCATACAACTTCTCATAACAAAACTCAACTCTTTCTAACTTGAAACGGGGATATAGAACGGCCGCACATGAAAGAATAAGATTGTAATCCGACCAATACTTTTCAAAGTTTTCTTCCATATTCGACAACATAGCAAATATGCAACTAGAGGGATTATTGGAAACCTCAATCAACTTCCTATGTATCCTCCATACACCATGAAAGTAGACATTTGCAGTAGGAGTTTTAGAAGCTGAAAATATGTTAGTGACTTCTTCATAAAAGACCTTCAAGAATGAGTGAAGCTCGGATACTTTCTCCTACTCATTTTTTGTCAACTCAAACAATTTCATATCCTTATCCTTGGCAACTTGTTGAATTAAAGCATCTCAAAAATAAAGAAAGCGATCAAGCATCAAAAAAGTAGAATTCCATCTAACACACATGTCGCCACGCAATCTTTTTTTTGGGTTCAAACCATAACTTGTTCGAGCAATTTCACAAAATTTCTTCCTCTTTGGGAGTGCGTGATTTAGATGCTTCACTATACTTCTAATCTTGATAGCAACACCATCAATAAGACTTAACCCATCTTGCACAACAAGATTAATAATATGACAAACACAACGTACATGACAAAACTCCCCAGCAAGCAACAAAGAATGCTTCCTCAATAGATGACACTTAAGTGCACCAATCATGGAGTCATTGTAAGTTGCATTGTCTAAAGTAAAGCTAAAGACTTTTTTTTTTTTTTATCAATTTCCCACTCAGTCAGGGTTACCATAATCTCATCTACAAGTGATGCTCCATCAAATGGAGGTGATAAAACTCCAAATTTAATTATTCTCTTTTGCAATTTCCAATTATTATCAACCCAATGAGCAGTTATGCACATATACTCATCGTGAGTATTATCACTTCTCTAATTATCACTAGTAAAACATATACGGCCAAGGGCTTTTTGCAAATCATCCATAACAAACTGTTTCTCATCTTGGTAGTATTTGAATACATCTCTCCTAAGGGTGTGCCTACTCATAGTGTTAAATTGGGGACACATAACAGACACCAAATATCGAAATCCAGGCTCCTTACAAGTAGTAAAAGGATGTGCACCAGCCACAACATATATGCAAATAGCCTTACAAACCTCTTCCATGTTAATATTAGGATTTCTCAACGATATACTTGGACTACTACTACTATCTGATGGAGTACGAGTAATTGTATAATTTCTTATATCATTATTGAATTTACTGCGGCACTTATCAAGATGTCTTTTAAGATGAGACGTACCACTATTTGCGTTAGCGGTAAAAGTAGTCTTACAGAAGTTGCAAGTGGCTTTGACATCCCCATTGGCCATTACTTCTCTATTCATATTCTTCCACACCATTGATTTCAATGCTCTGCCTTGACTATTACATACTTTGCTTTTAGTATTGCAAGGAGCGGCATCTTCCTCATTCAAGTTAACAGGGTCATTTTGACTTCCCTCGGCCATGCCTCCCTGCAAGCAATATAAAGTAAACACACACATGAATCAGAAAAAAGTTAAAGAAGATAGAGTTTTGTTTCACAATTCGTATGACAAATGAAAATGCAAAAAAATACACAAAGCAAATTTCCATCAGTAAACTTAACAAAATAAAGTCAACAAACTACCATAAAAGAGTACTAAACGACATGATAAATCACAAGAATTCAATCAAAGTCAGTACTTTGATTAATGGCGTCACTCCGTACTACCACTTATTTACATGTGGTCTCAAAACAAAAGCCATTAAAAAATAAAAAAAGGATAACTGGGTAAAACCAAAACCCAAAGGCAACAAATTATTCATTCACAAATTAGGATTCACAAGTCACCTCTTTGCCAAAAAAGAATAAACTAAATAGTAAATACTAATAAATCAAGCATCAGAAGACCATCAAAGTGATTTATCATCATAGCAACTCACTGGATAGATGATTGAGGATTAACCCTAGTGTGTACTACGACTACTGCAACTATTAATAATAGCAGATGAGAGATTGACACATTGTTGAAAATCAGACGAGAGATTCCCGCAGGCAAGGATTTGTGGAGTATACACAATGTTCACCACAAACGAAGTTATAAAGAGAAAAAAAAAATGAAATTACTGGGTAAAAAATAGAAAACAAAAAGAACTAAGAAGAACAGATCCAGATCTTGATTTTTTTCGTTTATATAACAACAATAAAGTTGTTCGGAAAAAATAAATAAATAAAGATAGGTGAATTACCTTAATGGATGAATTTGAAGAAGCAGGCGTAGTGGATGACCCACCCAATTTGATGTAGAAGCTGGCAATACATGAAAGAAACACTTAAATAGTAAGAAGATGAAGCAAACTAACAACTATTTTAAACTGAAAATTGGAATAATGGAGGAAAATACCTTTACAATCTGGTTAATAATGTCTGCAATTATCACTTCAAGCTTGAGATTATGAGAAAATGGTGAAAAAAATTGTGTGTTTATCAAGAGAGAAATGGGGAGCAGACGAGCATTACGTTTAATTGCAATATTGCACAATGAGGAGAGAGAAAGAGAAAATGGGGATAGCGGCTGACTGGCTAAGAGAATGTAGGGTTTTTGTTAATGGGCTTTTATATGGCTCCTTACTTTTAGTTCTCACACACATTTTAGAGGGAAAAAAAATGTTGCTTTTAATTTCAAACGGTAATTTTTTGAGCGCCATACCCTGCCTGTTTATTTGACGGGTCGGGCTAGGCCTGTCCATTAATTTTTTTTAATTTTTTTTTTTGTCCAAACCCGTCCAACTTCCGGGCTGGGCGGGCCGAGCTTTCAGGCCAGCCCACCCATGAACAGGTCTAAGTAAAACTAGTTAAATATCATATATAACTTCTTGGTTTTCTAGAGCCACAAATACATATAGGATGGAATTTTCAACCTTGATGTTGGGACCTAAAAATTGAACGGAAATTTCCTGTGGTACCCCTGAACTTTGGCCTAATGCCAGTGGTGACCACGCTTTTCCAATAATGCTAGTGGTGTCCCTGAACTTTGACAACGTTTTTTGTACCCCTAAACTTAGACTTTAACATTTTCTGTACCCTAATGGATGATGGAGCTCCATTTCCGTTAGATTTTTTTTAACTATTTGACTTAGTTAATGTATGGGGGCACTAATAAATGACTGATATACTATTACGTGCCTTAATTATACAACTGTTAGGTATTTGACAAACACTCCTCTTATATATTTGAAGAATTTTTTTGGAGGTCTGACAATGGTGGGTGGATCGATTTAT
>BSSO01006079.1:0-12378 GCA_030267885.1 Mesembryanthemum crystallinum
AGAACCCCCACCTCACCTCACCCACTCAAAAAAAGAAGGATCGCAAAGGTAGGGGGTGTTTGGTTCAGGGGAATCAACCAAAGGGAATCATATATTTTTTAAGTACCCTTGTATGGACATGTTTCAATATTTCTTGATTCACTCACCCCAATTTCCAGTTTAGGATCACCCCAAGCGAGTGAACACTCATTCCCCATTCACCATAATCAACGGCTATGGGTACTGACCAAGTCAATAAACCCACCTTTTGAGCATGGAATTCACTAACAGATTCATTCCCAATCCCACTCCTCTCTTCTATCTCCATCTGCTGGTCATGCTCCCGCAACGTCCTTAAGGCCATTACCCACTGCTGGAAGCAGTATCTTCCTCGGTTCCAACCTCTGACCCACAACAACGAGATCTGGTCAACAAAGGACCGATCTGCACTCCCAGGCTAATGGAAACTACTATGAGATGAAGTTCAGAATGCTACATATCTGCCTCCAGGCTCCAAGGCTTCCACCCTAACCATGGTGGAAAGGAGAAAAGAGGCAGCAAGAGAGGATGTACCCATTAGCTAATGACATAACTTTTCAAATTAAGCACTAATATTATTCACAATTCCATCTTAACTCTTCACAATAGCTTAAAATCAGGAAACAGAGCCAAAAACTAGAGATATATGAAGCATAACGCAGAGTACCAAACATAATATAAAATTATAAATTATAAATATGTTGATATCACAAAGAACAAATGATAAGATGCTCCTTTACCTTTTGTTTTCTCTTGCCCTGTAAGTAGGAAGCTCTACTGGTGGTATGGCGGCAGGAGTTCTTAATGACATTTTAGTAGGGGGTGCCACTGTGGTCGATCTATGTGAGGTTGACCTTCCAGCTGATGTTGAACGAACTGAAGGAGTGTGCTCCATAAAGGTCCGACCTAACTAATTTAAATATGACAAAAATGTGATTAGTCCATAGTTGCATAATTTAACCCACAACAAATGCATTTTAACCCACAACAAATGCATTTGCGCAAATAAATTAGAGACATGGCACTAAGCCCAAGCTCAACCACGCAAAATGGGGTATTGTTCATGTAAAACTATAGTTGCTCCAATGGAAGTACTAGACCTTTAGCATCAACATTCAGATTAGATTAACCTAATGCCATCAAAGTGACAAAAGTGCACTTACAGAATTCATTCATAAGTGCGAAAAAGTAACATGATCGCCTATGAATATCTTGATTACTTCTAAACTTGGGATTGAATTTCTTCACTTCATGAGAGAAGTTCGATTGTCAAATTACAAATCATTATCATTCGTCTATTCCAGTTAATTTCTAGTCTCGCAGTACTTTCCCAAATTCCACCAGAAACCTCAGATCCTAAAAAGCAAGTAAAACATCCATTTCTTCTTCTGTGCAATCACAAAACTTCAACAAAATACTACATTCACTGAAAATCAACCTCAACATAGATTCCTAATATGATGATTACCCTAAAAAAACCACAAAAGAGCAACAATTCAGAAATTAATCAAAATTACCGCAGGAGAAGGAGCACGCTGGGTGCGCCCAGTAGAAACAGCCGGCAATTTCGCATGATGGAACCCATTACTGCTGCTATTACGATTACCCCCATTAGACGGCGGCACAAGAGGTGGCGGCGGCCCGAACCGCAACCCGAGATCATCATCGTTATCATCTTCGTCATCGGTCGGGGTCTGAGACGCCATAACCTGCGCCAAACGTCGAGCCGCAGCTTTCGCAGCCACGTTCTGAGTCCTCTTCACTGTCGAGAACCCGCCGGCGCCGCCGAGGGAGGAGTGGCGGGAGTGAGGATGCGCCGGAGACGCCGCCGGAGATGCTGTGGAGTCGTTGCTGCTGGAGTTGCTCCATTGTCGAGTGTACACCGGACTCAAAGCTCGTCTCCGATCCATTGAAATATCTCTCTAGAATCTACCCTTTCTCTCTCTAGAATCGAGTCAAATTGGAGCTGAATTTGACTGGAAATTGAGGATATATAGGGATTTTGAAATTGAGAAGAATCGGAGGGGCGAGATTTGGGGATATTTCTGTGTGATCTCTTTCTTTCTCTCTCTAATTTTGTGTGTGAGAGAGGTTGAGGGGGTCAACAATGGAAGAGAGAGAAAAAGGGTGAAAATGTTGCCGGGAAAGGGAATGATGTCGGCGGCGAGGAATGGGGCGTGGTCGTCTCTAGTAAAAAAATGAGCAGTAGAAAGAGGATTTTTTTTTTATTTTTATTTATTTATTTATTTATTTTATTTTATTTTATTTTTTTTTATTTTTTTTTTTTGGTGTCTCTCCTCCTCCTCTCGAGATGGACAGGAGGAAATGGGAGATTTCGTGTGAATTTGTTTGACGTGGTTTCACCGCTGTGTTTTTTACAACCCCAATAACATGTTACAGCATGTTTATTGTTTAGTACTAATTGTTTTTTATCCTAATTCTTTGGGGCAAAATTAGTCAGGTTCGCATCGGGTCGGCCCATAAATAGAATAAAGTGCTTCTATCGAGCATTCTGAATCTGTATATAAATGGGATTGCTTAATACAAAAAGAAAATGTTACCATGGGGTCAATAGATGACCTGAGAGGCCTTCCCTCCTATGAAAAATCAATATGCGATGAGAATCCATGCTTTCCTCTTCCCTCATTAGTTCTTCAATTCAAATTCAACAACCATTATCTTTCAGGCCGCCTGATATTACTGGGCAAACAAAAAATAGTATTGTAAAAAAAAAAAAAAAAAAAAAGTGATACTAGCACCATTTTGTAAACTATCAGTATATTCCATATGATATATCAGTTGCCTGATATAATGTGCAAATTCAAAATCACACCCACAAAAAAGAAGTGAGGTAGGGGTAAAGAATGTTGCCGGGAAAGGGAATGATGTCGACAGCGAGGTATAGGGTGTGGTCGTCTCTGGTAAAAATGAGTAGTAGTAAAAAGAGTATTTTGATTTTTCGATGGACACGAGGAAATGGAAGATTTCGTATGAATTTGTTTGGCGTGGTTCGTCCACTGCCATTTTACAACCCAATAACCATGTCACAGCATGTTAGTAATTGTTTGGTAAAATCCAATTTGACATCTGTAACTGACCTGAATCATTTGATATTTGACGTTTATTAAAAGAAAAAAGAAAATATAGTTTGATTATCATATATCGATTTGATTTGGTCCATTCTAACATAATGAGTGAATTGAGGTTCGATTCGAAATAATATCGAATTGAAATAAACTTGTACTTAATTTTACTTGAAACTCGAATACAACTTGAATTTGAATTTAAAGACTAAAGCTATTTTTAGTTGAGAGAAAAAAAGAATAATGTCAAGATGTAACTTTTGCTCAAAAGTTATTGCGAAACATTAGTATTTTATTTAAATTCAATTGAAATTCTCGTACGATAGTATATTTGAATGTGTATGCTCTATAACTTGAGCTTAACTTGATCTAGTAATGTAGTATGATAGTAGAAAATTTGAATTCATACCGCTCTATTCATGCAATTATTAAATTCGCTTGAAATTTACATATTTGTTCCTTTTCAATTCAGTTTGCAATTTCTTATCATTCAATTCAGTTCAATATTAGCTATATTCAATTGTAGTGAACCGAGCCTTAGTCGAAAATCAATGTAAATGAAGCCAAAACAAATCCAACCCACATTAACCTTAAACCAAACATCATTAATGGTGTGATTAGCTTTCTTATCATCAACTTATTTTTATCAAAAATCAATGGAGTTAACAAGAATCATTATAAGTTAGTGGAATCAACAAAATAAATAAATAAAATCAATAAAAATTAGCAAAATCTATCTCAATAGAATAAGTAAAATCAACTTAATTCAAAGGAACTCAAATACTATCATAACTTGAACCCGAATTTATTCATAACTAAAACTATCTAACTGACTTGATCCCAGAGATTGCGTATTTCTTAAATTTTAATAATATTTCAAAAGTAACCTCTTTACAGAACTTTCATTTTTTTTATTTTTTATTTAGGTGTTGTATGGTATAATGGTCAAAGGAAAATGAAGTTGTAAATACTTTTTCCAGTATTCCATATGACATCAATAATTTTAAGACTAAAGTACCCTTAAGTGATGAAAATGACATATTTAATAATACAAATTTTAGTGGATAAGTAGCAATAATGGCATTGCATTACTTATGTAACATTATTTGAAAAGGTACTCCTATAAATTGTATGATGATGTATAATTTGTATTTCCATTAATTCATCTAAACACTCTATTGAGCATTTCTATCGCAACATTTTGGTAGTCATCAAAATTAGAACTCTCGACCTTTAACATAATTTGAATGCATTTTATTTTTTTACTAATAAATAAATTATAAAAAAAATACTTGTAAAAATATCTCAAAGGTAATACATATCTTCTTCATTTACCACAACCCATCAAGTATGATATGGTGTAGTTTCTCTACTACTGATCAAAGCTTCATATTCAATATAAAAGGAGGAAAATAAGAAAAGTATGATAAAATTACTACCACAATTCCAAACCTGAAAATATTTTTGAACACAAAATATTATATCTGACGGCCTGATATAGCGCACTAATATATTCATGGATGCACATGTAATTGATGATACA
Organism: Mesembryanthemum crystallinum; assembly: GCA_030267885.1. Classification (NCBI taxonomy): domain Eukaryota; kingdom Viridiplantae; phylum Streptophyta; class Magnoliopsida; order Caryophyllales; family Aizoaceae; genus Mesembryanthemum; species Mesembryanthemum crystallinum. The sequence continues at coordinate 4,645 of BSSO01006079.1, forward strand.
ACTTGGAATATAAGCAATTTTAACTTAGCAAGCAAACAATGACCCACAACATCCAACCTGACACAAACTAAAAAGTGCCTAAAAAATCTGATTTGGGTTCATCATCCTCTCTAACTTAATTACTGCTAAATTAAACTTGCTTAATGAAATATCAGTTTTAAATTAATTAAAAAAAAATTACTATATGAAATGATCAAGAAGACTTGTTTATGTTACGATTGTACGTTTCTTCTCAAAGTGGAAGAGTAACAAAATCATAAATAGACAATTAATGCTTCTTTTTGTCTCATGTTATAGTTAGCTTGCATTCCAAGACGTGGAAATGTTCTTTAATTAATTAATTCGTTTACTATTGCGGGTATTTGTTTTCTTCTCATTCAAATATATCTTTTTTGAAATATTAACAACATCAAGTCGTTGTAGTATAGTGGTAAGTATTCCCGCCTGTCACGCGGGTGACCCGGGTTCGATCCCCGGCAACGGCGTCTTTTTTTTTTTTTTTAAAACTTTTTTCCACATTCAACCAATGCAAGCAATGTGTTTCTACAGGATTTCTTTTATTTATTTTTTCCCCCTTTTGGTTCTAAACCGAAGATCATCTTAAAAAAAATCAAAAATCAAAGAGGCATGAATGGAACTGATGCTGATGTGTTACGCCATGATTAGCCGAGACATTGATCAAAAACTGGAAAATGAAGAGCAAATAACATGCAGAAACTGGAGCAGCTCAAGGTATTTCATCCATTTTTGGTGAATAAGTAGACTGAGAAAAACAGATGACACTGAAGCTGATCAATCCTGAATGCCAATGACATCCTAGTACTAAGAAGGAAACGCATCGTCTTTTCCACCAAAATTTTAAATTCCGAGAGTTCTTATTGAAATACTCAACAATGATCTTACAACAATTGAGAAAAGAAAAAAGGCGAAAGAAATTGAAGGAGAAACCGAACCAATAACAAAAAGAAAAAAAAAAATCGAGAAATCTCTAGCTAGCTAATAACTGATGAATCATCACTCTTGCATGCAGCTAAGACCTAAGATTGATCTATGCTGTTTTCTGTTCAACAAGCTTGTCAATAACTTCGGCCGCTTCTTGGATGTTTGTTATGTTCTGAGCGTTGTCCTCCTCAACTGTGATTTCAAACTCTTCTTCCAGGGCCATGACGATCTCAACCTGCCCACATAACACACTAATAAGGCACAGCTTTTGCCATTGAAGTACCTTCTTCAAAAGCAAGTTTTGCTTGCAAACTATGTACTTTAACTCAAGTGCATGATCGAGTACAAATATACATAAGGTTTCTATATCAACATGAAATGATGATGTTACTTTCTGATCTTTATATGCCATTATATGTACTCTAACTTGTGCTTGGGCGAAAAGACGTGATATTTCTAGTTAGTTCTGCTTGCAAAGCTATGTACTTTTGCTCCACCACAATTTTGCTTGTTAGGGTAATTTTTTTCTTCCAACCTTCAAATCTAGCAAATGTGAATTTTTTTGAACTTTGGATTAAGAGCACTCTTGTACCTGTGGGCAATGTTAGCTTCCTTGGACTATAAGAATTTAAATATCACATAGATTCCCAATAATGTTAGCTTAAACAATGTTGTTAGCTTCACTGGACTTCTATGCAGTATTATATCTATTTGCCATGATTCATTTACAAAGACCTAGTTATAATATATTGAATTTTCAGATAAATTGAACATGATTGAAAACAGTTTTTGTAACAGCAAGTTCAAGACTTCAATCCATATCACGACGTTAACGCTTTTATCTGACAAAACAAGAGATTGCCAGCAAAGTCCTTTTACATGGAGAACAATTACAACTAGAATTCGCACTTTACTACCTCCAAAAAAGGAAAAGCAACAAAAGAATAAACACTCTTTGCCACCCACAGGACACAAGCACACAACCTCTCAAGGCAAAGACGGATATAATTCTGTGAATTTGTACTGCAAATTTGCTGATTTGATTTTTCTTTTTTTTTTTTTTTTTTTTAAAACTGGGAATCACTTGGATCCTGCCACTTAATACACACACTCAACAACATTAAAACCGCAAATCCATCCTCGCATACAAATGTGGTAGCTATCTAGGCCTGGACCTTGGAAAAGCTTGGAATTTAACTCATCTCATGGTTTCCAAGTTCTGACTGAATCTAAAGGAATGCTATTGAACATTAATCATAATGTACACAAAGAAGAGGAAAAAGGGAAGAAGAATTACCGTGTCCAAGGAATCAGCCCCAAGTTTTGCAAATGTGGTATCGGCAGTGACCTCAGTACCATCAGGTAAAGCCAATTGTTTCTTTACAACTTCGCATACTTTGTCAATAGTCTCAGCCTTTGCCTGTCGAATATTTCCATACAAAATTAAATTCTCGTATTGACAATTAACATAATTACTATGCTTTGAGCAAGAAACCCTTGAGAGATATACATGAATTGTTGATAATTACGAGGAAAAAAAAAGGTTAAAATGTACATACAGCACGTATGCAAAGGCGGGACGTCCTCAGAGTTGGGATTCTGTTCTTTGCCCATCCCAGGGTCACTATACTTGGATTTCCATTCCCCTGTGCATTCATATATCAGCATCACATTTGACAGTCTAGTTATCAAAACACTAGTTATTACTTTCGCAAAACTTTATATGTACTAACTATTCAATTGTTGAACAAGCAAGGTATATATAATACTATAAGGACACATTCAAACTGCATTTAAATCTATCTTCAATTTCAAACTGAGTTAACTGGGTTTCAATGGTATTTCAACTTTGACACATTCATACATATTGATGTCATGTATGGAATGACATTGCTAAAGTAATGTCGAACTCAAATTACACTTTAGCCTCCCCCAAAAATCCCAACATATGAACATAATATATGTTGTAATCTTCAACATCACAAGCATTATGCTAACAGAAAAAGTTACTATGTACCAAAAAAACTTGGAACTAACAAAAGTATCAATGATATAGAATCTCCTTCTAGACAGTTATAATTAACTTCCATCTTCATAGTGACAATTGTAGTTTCAATTTCCTTTCGAGATTTTGGGATCTACAACATTGTTATCTCAAATTATAGTAAGGGAAAGATAAGAAAATTTACGAAATAAGGCAATGCAACATCATACACAATCGAAGCTTATTTTTAAGAAGTACCTACCAAAGTTTACATAATTTATGCGAGTATTTGCACCCGATAACCAAAATTCACAATAGTACAATCAACCAATCTCAAAACTAGCATGTTTTGAAAAGCAAAACAAAAACAGGCAAATGCCCAAGTCAAGATAGAGATTCACCTGGTTAATTCTAATGGAGGACTTGGATAAGGCCTGGAAACTAACAATGTTGGCAGAAACAGAAGCCATTGCAGCTTATCACCCTCTATAGACTATAAAAATCTCTAAGCAATACAAACACCACTAGAGTAACAGAGAGAAAGAGGCAGCAACTCTTTAGCTTATCTACAAACACCTCTTGATAATAGAAAAAGGGCAGAGTATACTACATGTAACATCATAGAGTATTGAATTTTGACATACTCATTAATGTCATCCACCATAAAACGATGTCGTTTATCCGTTCATTACCCAACTGGGTTGTTGTCAGAAAAATTGGGTGGTGTACATTTGCTCTTCCTCCATCTAAGCCTATCTATCTAAATTTATCTGTTTTTTTTTTTTTTTTTTTTTTGTGCTTTTAAATTTTATTGGGCANTTTGTTTGTGTTTGATATTTTTGAAATTTGGATTTTAGTCCCTTCATTTACAAAAGGATTGATCATGCTTTTCAAAAGCACAAAAATCACAATCAGAAAGATTCAAAACTGAAAATGCAATAAATTCTCACCAATCAAAATCAAATTCCAACTCATAAATTTGAAAATGACCTAGAAAATGAGTAGAGGAGAGAGAGAGGTGATCATACTCATCAGTGAAAATTTAAAAATGGTGCTTCGGGAAGATGACGACGACAATTCCCGGCACCGATATCCAACGAGAGCTGAAATTGATCTAGGAATAATATGGTAGAATTATTTGATCGAGTGAGGACGATGGTTAGGGTTTTGGGAGGAAAAAAAAGGACTAACACCAACTAGATGGAGTTATAGGAATATAGGGAAGTAACGTGAAATTGAAATAAACCTGCACTCAAATTTACTTGAAACTCGAGTACACCTTAAATATGAATTTGAAGATTTTATTAACATGCAATTGAAATTTTTACTCCCTCCGTCACTAAATGAAATGAAAGTTATATTTGTCATTTTAGTTTGTCACCTAATCAAAGTTACATTTTCCTTTTTGGTAAATTTTTTACAACAAAGTTAACAACTTATCATTTCAGTTGCTTACTCTCTCTCTTCTTCACATGGGCACAACGTCATTTTCTCTCCCCAATCACTTTTAAAAAATAAGCCCAAATGGTCATTTCACCCATTCAATAAATTTCAACCAAAAAGTGAAATGTAACCGTATTTGAATGTGTATACTCTACGACTTAGTTTAATTTGGTATAGTAATGTAAGTATAGTATGATAGTAGAAAATTTCAATTCACGGTACTCCACTCATGCCATTGTTAAATTCACTTAAATTTCATATGTTTGTTCCGTTTCGATTCAGTTTGCAACTTCTTATCATTCAATCTAGATCAGTTTTACCTCTATTCAATTGCAATGAATAGAGCTTGAATAGGGCCTAAATCGAAAATCAAGGTAAATGAAGCCAAAACAAATCCGACCCACATTAATCTTCAACCAAACCTTAAATAATCTCATACATTAATTTAACATAACTAATCCCAAATTTACTATTACCTAATATAAATGCACCAATCTGAATCAAACTCTTATAACTTCACTGAAAACCCACTTTCTTCAATATCCAAGGGTTTCCAATTGATCATCTTAGATTGTACATTTTCGCTTAATTAACATATAATATTTTGTTAAGGCATTCAATTCAAACCAAATTTAAACTACTTAATCGACAGAAGAAAACAACACTTCTTATCGATACCCCAAACATTTTCATTAGTTTAATAAAAAAGCAAAGAATGTAAATTAATGCATATCATGTACAGATAAAAACAACACTTCTTATCGACACCACAAACATTTTTAAAAATGGCCCATATAACAACACTAGTTAGCAACATTCCACATACATTAACAACACTCTCAAGAGATTATTTAAGTCAAGCCGAAAAAATTATCTAATCTTTTATACTTCATCAATGAAAATTAACACCTTTGGGATTATGTGCAAATCAATGCCATCACAAGAACAGCAGTAAATCTAAATAAAGAATGAAACTGAAAAACCAGTAAGATTTTGTGCCTCCAGCATCAATGAGATTAACACCATAACTAATTATAGAACTAATAGTAATGACACAAATGAATGTTGGAAGACTCCAATGGATTGGTTAATGGAACGCGATCCAGCTTAACCGATCTCTTAGTTTACTTGGCTGCTTGAGTCGCAGGTGCACCGCCACCAGAAGTTGGCCTGATGCAGAAAAGAGAAAGACAATATAGAGTTGTTATTCTATCAGCTCATAACAAAGTATGCAAGAACCTAGGAAAACATTTTGAGTATATTTGAGGGGAATTATGTTCTGAGCACTAACTCAGAGCAGATACGAGGATGGAACTTACAGGCCAACGAAAACTTTGAAAGCATCATATATACCCCACTGAGCACCAGTAAGGGTTCCGATCATGACTATACGTAGGGGGAGACCACGCGTAAATAGACCCATTAGTCCAATCTTCTTAACAGCCTGCAAATTGTGTCAACAGAAAAGGGTATGGTGATCCTCCTATATATGCACTACACTAGACAAGAATGCAAAGTTGAAATAAGGGTCAAATGAAACATACATCACCAACAGATGCACCCTTTGCATTGTTGAGGAACGAGACCAAGTTGTCTGCAGGGTGTGATACGATAGCACAGAACACTCCAGCAACGTATCCACCAGCAAAGCTAACCCCAAGTTGCAATGTCTTGCTGCACTGGTCTTTGGGTGTTGGAATGGCGTACTTGTACATCATCTCCACAATTGTCTCAAAAGAAGCGAATTTCATCATTGTATCTGCACTCCAAAGAAATGAAATATGCGCTGTTAATTAGTCTCATTAAAGAACTACTAACATTTTTTCTCAGCAGAGAAAGAAATATTAGTCCAACTTCACCAGAAAGGAGAAGCAGGGAAGAAAAGGGTAAGCTTCTTGTTAAGTGGGAAAGTCCCACATGGATAAAATAGAAGAGGCTTGAGGTGTTTATAACTAAAGGGGTTACTCCACCCATTGCCAATTGGTTTTGGGTTGGAACCTCTTCCATGTTATGGACACTCTCTAATGGCCCAAATGTTGAAAATTTAACACTTCTACAGAAATTCTCAAAGTTGATTAACAGTGAAACAGCTAGTTCTGACTTTTGAGGCACATTGTTTATGCATATCCTATCTATGATCTGGCCAAAGCTGCTTCCTCCAGCGACTTGAAGCAAATCCAATTTTCTGAATAACTTAATCTATGCCATGCATTTCTACAGAACCTTGAAAGGAAATGATGCGAACTAGAAACTATTCAACGACAGAATTCAGGTTACATGGACACCAACACATATACTTTATGCCAGGCAAATATATGTGTCCTGCCCAGGTGTCACTATTATGCCATGCCCTACACACGACATTACACCTATCTAAGCTGTTTGTGCTTCATAGGACATAATTACGACTCAACAGAAGTAGAGATAGCCGGGGATCTTGTAGTGTAAGTCATGTTAGTTATAGATCAATTCAATTCATAACCCACCTTCTTAAATTTAAGGGCAAAGAGATGCATAAGATGGCACACAAATTCATTAACATACGGTATTATCATCTATCTCTATACTTGCACATTGAAACATATGATCGAGTTCTTACAGAAGGGCATTGAGATTATGCAGATCAACAGTTCCAAACAAAAAAGCATATACAACAGTGGTCATGACTGAAGAATTAAAACAATGAAATAGCAAAGACAATTTAACTTACATGGAATCTGACGGCCCCAAAGAGGAACAATTCCCTTGTACAATCTATAACATAATCAAAATTGCAAATTAGTATTTCAATTCACTGCACTAAACATTATGTTTCCTAACACAACACAACCAATTAAATTAGAGATGTAGTTTGTAATTAGGTAAGCATATTTACCCCGCGGCACCTTCATACTTGACAAACTTGGGGAAACCATCAGACAAGCCTTTGGCAAAGCCAGGTTGAGTTTGCACACGAACCTTGACTGCCTCTAGGGGGCAGAGCGCGACATCAGCAATGACCTCAGCAGAAGCTGAGCCAGCTAGGTAAATCATTGTTTTGTATTTTACTGCATTCTCAGGACCTGCGAGGTCTGAATAATACTTCTTGAAGAACTCGTAGAACCCGAATTTGCAAGCTCCTTGAGCACTGTAACCAAGAAAGGTTGGCACCCAACCCCTGAAGAAGCCCTTGAAGCCTTGCTCTTTTAGCAACACACCAAAGCCGGAGCTAATGCTCTTGTATTTTGCAGGATCAATCTGAAAAATATGTGGAAAGTTAAATAAACAAGTTTTGCAGCTATTGTAAACTGTACAGCTCTACAAACAAGTTGAATGGAAATCAAGAGATTGAAAATCTCCCTTGAAGGACAATGCTCTTTTTTTTT
>BSSO01006080.1:0-12374 GCA_030267885.1 Mesembryanthemum crystallinum
CATCCTGGGAAAAGAGGATTAATTTCCTAACGATCTGTGCCCCTATGCAATGGGAGACAACTATGTTCTTAAAATTATCTGTTCAAGTAGTACTATGGGGATCTTGTTGCTGTTAATATCTTATGGAAATCTATTGCAAGAACGAGGTTTTTTGTCAAGTAAGTATCATTTATGTATTGGAGTTCAATCAGAAAATTCCAGCTTTGACAGAAAATTGACCTATTTCTTCTGCCTGTGGTTCCCCAAGGTCGTCCAACACTGCCATGTCTCAAGAGTTTGTTGTCAGTCTCTCCTTTGAGGGAGATGCCGCAATTTCATAATATATATCGAGCAAAAAAATAAAATTGAGTCATGTGCATAACATGAAAACAAAAATGAGAAAAAAAAGAAGCTAGGAGTTATTGCTTATTAAGCCACAAAGTACATCAAATGTTCTGAAATTGAGACTTATTAATCACCTGTTGGCAACTTGGCACTGAGTTTGCTGACTTATTCTGTGTGCTTCCAGGCCACATTAATCTTTAAGCTTGTTTGTTGCTTGAACACCTGTCCAGACTTAAGAGTTGGAAGACCAGGGTAGATGAATATACTCAATTTAATACTGCGAATAATAGGAGTAATAAACTTCAAACAGAAGAATATTCCACGAGCACAAGTTTCAGTTACTGTACCCACAAAACCTTGTTTAGTAGCTCAATCTTAAAATTACCAGCATTGAAAGAAAATTTACCTATTGTTGCTGCAAATTATTCTCAAGTTTCAACACTGGCATGGCTCAAAAGCTGTAGTACAGTACTTGGTTCCTGATCTCTTCTTCAAGTCACATGCAGGATTGCCAGTTAGAACAAGCCAACAATCTTTGCTAGAGTCTACACAAAAGTTCAGAGGAAGACATTGCAGTAAAGTCAACATATGCGGAACTACACAAACAAATTTTAGTGAAAATGCATACACCTTAACATGGAAATATAAAAAATAGGCCTACAAATCAAACATTTTTTCAGACAAATTTTATACCAATACAGGATTACCATATACAACAGATGGCCATCTATTATATAGAGAGCATCAAGTGAGATGCCATTGCCTTGGTGAGCCACCAAAAAACAATGTATACTGACCAAACAAACAAATTGAGTCAAGTGCATACACCTAAATATCGGAAAGAGACTACAATTGCTAGGGTCCAAGGCATCAAATATTTTCTGAAAATCAGAGTCATTATTCGTTGTCATTGATTGTGTTGACTAATTATGCATGCTGTAAGGCCAGATCAATCAGCTCATTTGCTGCTTGAACATCATTATGAAACCTTAGTTTTAGAAGACCAAGGAAATCAGATTTGCTCATTTTGCTCATTAATGTAGTAAGTGCAAACCAAAGAGGATAATCACTTTTCTCGTAAAGCCTCATGAATGAGACGAGAGATCGAGACCTCAAAAAGTAAACTGAAAATTAGAGACTCCAAAAAAGCAAGATCTGTGGCAACATATATCAGGGTGCAATTAACAAATACATGTTAAGGGCAGAGCAGGAAATGTGTGTTATTTTACTGGAAAAATGGCAAACAAGTAGAACCCTGACCTAAAACTTTAGTTATTCAAGGACAAGAAATTAGTCGGAAGGAAATTAATTTCCAAGTCAATGGCATATTGAAAATTCTCCCATTGAATTTGAGGCCAGTCCTCCCTGTGTAATTACAAGATAGGGGATGTGTTGAATGTGAGGCCAGTCCTCCCCATCGGGACTTTGGCATCTTCGCAGCAGTTCCTCTGAACAGTACATAACCACAAGTCGGGTGAGGGAGGTGAGACTCGGCATCCATTGTGGCAGTGATTCCAGTGATTTGCATTCCCTAATATAAAGGGATTGGAGAGAGGTCAAGTACTGCATTCCCTTGGGCAGTTCCACCACCTTTGGGAGATTCCTTAATTCCAACGCACGAAGGCTGTGATGAAGGCACCGCCATGGCATATTCCTATCGTCATCATTACTCTGACTCAAACTCCTCAGATTGACGCAGAATTGAATCAGCAGGAAGTGGAGGGAAGAGCGGCAGCTCTGGAACACCTCCCCTACTTCTTCCAAACTCTCTACCTCTGCATTGAACCCTATTGTCATCTGAGTAAGACAGTGAAAAGCCTCCATCGGCAGAGCCCACTTGAGACCTCTCACGTTGTCTGTAGTCACCTCCTTTAGTTTCCAATTTTCAGAATAAGACGGCAATGAATTTGATGAGCAAGTGGTGGGCCCCCTTTCCTGATCAGTACCCGTCTTCTTCTCTATTACTCGCAACCTTTCATTGAAGTAGTACATAGTCAGTTTCTCCACGACTGGACAGAGAGGAATCCTTGTCAACTCAGGGCAATGCCGTATCTCCAATAGAGAAAGACGGGGAAACGATGGCAATACACGTGGTTGCCTACTTAAATCATCATCTCTCCACCATCCTTTCAACTCTGGCAACTCTGATAAATTGAGTACTTCGAGGGAGGGAAAGAATGAAGCTTCTTTATCACAGCTACTTGTATTGCCCCTTGTATCCTCCATGTACTCCAATTTACTCAATCTCCGAACTTCCAACACTCTCAGATGAGGCAGTTTTTCCAGGAAAGGGAGGTGTTGCAATCCATGACAATCGCTAAAGAAGATCCGAACAAGATTGGAGAAAAAGGTTCCAAAGTTACCCTCTTTCATCCAACTTGGCATTCTATTGCCATGGTACCGTCTCAAATCTAACTCTCTAAGATTGGGATGAGGCTGCAGGTCTTCTAGCAATGCTTCTGCGTATTTCTCGTTTCCTTCACTCTCTTCATTTCTCCATTCAAATATAATACTCTTCAGATGTTGCTTGCTTCTCATATATCCTCCTTGATCACTACTGTTTCTCTTCACATATGCAGCATTTTCAGGGATCTTCTTGATCTGGAATCGAAGACAACCTTTCAAGTGAGTGAGGGACTTTAGTTCTTCCAGCTGATCCACAACACCTTGCTTTGAGCTTGCCTCACCCACTACAAACATCATCAACCACTGAAGACAGCACAACTTACCCATGCCCGGTGGCATATGAGTCAGCCCAAAGCAATCATTTGTATCCAAGACCCTCAGCTTGACCAATTTGCTAAAATCGTTTGGGAGTTCTATCAATCCATAACAATTTGATAATATTAAATTTTGCAGATTATGTAGTTTTGTAATCGATTTGGGGAGCGCCTTCAAATCATGATTGTTTGAGAGATCAAGATACCTCAAATGTAGTAATCTGCCTATAGTATCCGGCAAACTTTTAATACGTGAAGCATGCAGGTCCAACACCCTTAGGCACATCCAATTGGCTAATAATGCACCTAGAGGCAACTCAATAGACGAATAACATAAAAGATGCGTACGAATACCAATCTTACTAGTAAAATGTCCTCCTCCTTTGGTGTATTTTTCCGTTTGAGCATAAGAAATGTGTCGAGTTTTTCTATCCAAATTGCTTGTGATAGAATTCACCACACAAACTTCCTTTCCTGCCACTTTCTGAGCAATATCATGCATGAGATCATGCATTTTACAAGACAAGATTTCACCAGTATGTTCATCTTTTTCCACGTCTTGGAAAAAGCATCTCCGCAACAAAATCGAAAAGTATTCCTCAGCGGCATCTTCCACGCTCTGACCTTCATCTAGTGGCACAATATATCCTTGTGCCATCCAAAGGTTAATCAACATCCCCTTCTTTAACTCAAAATCCTTGGGAAATATCGCACAATAACTGAAGCAACTTTTCAGCCGAGATTCAAGATTATGGTAACTCAGCATCAATATATGCGAGATTCCATTTTCATCTTTTCTAATTTCGCCCAACCCGATCTCCTGAAATGATTGCCACTTATTCTTGCCTTGTCCATAGAGAAGACTTCCTACAACTCGTATAGCAAGAGGAACATTAGCACATTTTTTGACAATCCCTTTACCGGTCTTAATTAAGTCGAGTGAGGTTACTCGACCTTCCCCTTGTTTGAACGCTATCCTCTCAAACAGACGCCAAGAATTCTCCTCTGATAAACCTTCTAACTCATATTCAGACCCATCGCTTACAACTTTTGCTGTCTCTTTAGAACGTGTGGTCACCACAACCCAACTTCCCCAAAGACATCCCACTAAAAACTTCTCCAACTTGAGCCATTCATCGCGATTCTCATTCCACACATCATCTAAAACAAGCATGTACTTCTTTCCTGATAGACGTCGACGAAGTTGGCCTTGCAGCCATTCCATAGAGGAGCCATCAAGATTATGAGCTCTAGTTGATCCTAGAATCTTGCTAATAATGGCTTTGATGTCCAAATGTTTCGAATCTTCATCAGAGACACAGGCCCACAAACTCAAGTCAAAGTGCTTTGTGACCCTTTCATCATTATACACAAGTTGAGCAAGAGTGGTTTTGCCCAACCCTCCAATTCCCACGATAGTGAGAAAAGAAACATCTCGTTGGACATTAGGATCCAACAACATACCCACGATCTTCTCTTTGTCATCCTCCCTCCCAATAATATCCTGCTCATACACATAAGAACACGTCTCCTCCCTTCTCTTTCTAATGGGCTCAGAGTCAAGCTTAAAGCCAAACCGATTATGATTACTTGCAATGGCATCCAGCCTTTGCCTAACCTCCTTCACCCCACGGGACAGATTGCGAGCAACACCAAGATCTTTAAATCGGGAAAACGCACCTTTTCAGAGACATTCCGACCTTCCGCAAGCTTCTTGTACTTGCTCTCGGCCCGAGTTACAAACTCATCGATAAGATCGTCAGCGTCATAAACTGCATCCTTGAGCTCCTCGATGTAGCATTGAGCTTCATGGGAGAGCTCCCGCTTGGCCTCCGCATCCTTAAGGACAGCATTGATAGTGGCGACAGTGGCTTTGAGGTCTTGAAGCTCAGATTGGTAGCCCAAGAAGGAACACATCTCCTTGAGCTGGGAACACTGAAGGGCAGCGAAGAGAGTTTGAGCAACAGAAAGCAAGGTTCCGACATCCATTTTTGGAGTTTCAGAGGTGAGCAGAGGATCAAAAGATAAAGCAAAGACGACTAATAAAAATGGTTGTGAGTTTGCTTTGGATACTTTGTTATTGAAAAGACGAGACTATAGTACTAGTAAACTGTCACTAATGGTCAATTAAGAATCATTTTTTTATTTCATTAGAAAATAATATCTTCCATTGGTTAAAGCATTCCATCAATGTAATTCTGGGACAACGGCACTTTCGGTCAGTGTTGCATTATTTACTTGTTGATTGCTCCTTTTCCATCTTTGCATTTTGGCAGCTTGCATCAAGTTTTCTCTTTTCCCTTTTCCCTTTTCTTTCTTCTTTTTCCTTTTTGTCCTGCTTTTAGGGTTATTGTATCCTCTGCTTCTTAGAAAAAGATTTTATTGTTAGTCAATCATCATCATCCTTGTAAGAATGAAGGTTTTGTGTAAGGTTGAAGCTTTTTGTGGCATAAATGTGAGGCATTACATACTCTGACTACAATTCTTCTAATTGGCATTTTGTCGAGCAGGTGGTGTGCATCAATGATAGTAATTAATATGTCACTTTTGAGAAGTTGATCGAATCCCCTCAAAGACCCAGTAATTTAATCACTCTTTGATTGACAAAAAGGTAAAAATGGGAGATTTGCTTGGTGTTGATCAGGTGCTGCATGCTCTAAAAAGACTACTAACTAACCTGATTTGAGTGATGTATGTTGTCTTCATCAATCCTCAGTTCAGTTTGTTGGCTTGTGAGTTGTGATTCAAGACCCATTTGCAATTGCAACAGGGGTGATAGATTGATGAATTTCATGAACCATTATTTTGTGTTTTGGGATCACTTGTTGTTAATTTGTCCTTCCTTAATAATATGTACAGGTGCAAGGGGATAGCAATGCTGACTATGTGAAACAGGGTACAGGGATGAAAAGTGGGTTTTATTGTTTGTGCACCTCAATGGGTGGGTAATGGAGTCAGTCCGTGGGTGTATTTTTTTTTTTTTTTTTTTTGATCGTACGAAGGACTGAAATAGAATTAAACAGGAACTACAATCATTCTCGGGTGTGCCACACCCTTACAGTAATTCCCAAAGTAATATGAAGGACTGAGTGTGTTCTCCGAGAGGGTTGTTTAGCTCACGGGTGGTTCCCCTAGCGGGTGAAGATAATCAGAGTTTCTTCAGGTCCGTCTTCGACAGGTATTCGGGTTCGTATCTTTGGGTTGGTTGGGGTACTAATTGATTGAGGGTTATCAATTTGTACTAAACCTAGAAATAGAGATAGATTTACTTGTCGTTGTGATTGTAGTTGGTTCTCGTTGTACTCTTGATTATTGGATAGTGGATTTGATTTAGTGCGTTGAGATCCGCACCGTGTTTTTCCCCTATTATTGAGAAGGGTTTTCCATGTAAAATTGGTTGTTTCCTAATTTAGTTTCTTTCGCTTAATTTCTCCGATTATCGTTATTGTGGTCGTGTGAAATTACAGTAATTTTTTTCTCAGCACCACACTCATGCTCTTGTAGATTGCATACAGCTGAGTAGAACTAACCTCATATTATATCGTCCTTCATCTGCCCTAACAACAATGAAACAGCAGAGTTTCTGGTTCTGAATCCTATTCAAAGACCGAAATTCGAAAAAGATCAAAGCACTGAAGGCTGAACATAGCCTGGTTAACATAAAAGCATCTGTGTTAATTGAAAATCTGAAAGCAGGCAGAATTAGGGACATATAAGACTATAAATTGGAAGATTAACCAACATTTGCTCACTGGCAGCAGGAATCAGTGAAGAGTTGAGGTAAATTTTGAAATTATTGCATGAAAATCATGAATAACGTACATCAGATTCTAGTCATTGAAATAAATTAAAAAAACAAAACAGGGAGACATCATACCAATATTACTATACAAGGGCCCAGCAAGTTCTACAAGCAGCAGCAAGATGCGAAGTTGATATTAAATTAATCACATAAGAAGTAAATGAACGAAGTCTGTCAATAGTCCCATGTCTCTCGTAAGGGGAATCATATTGCGAACATTATCTGTTACGTCCTTCCATATACTAACAGTTACAATATGCCTTAGGTACAAAAATTGTAGTGTTGCGCAATGTGTCGCCTATATTACCATCTCATTGACTGATCTGCACATCAAGATCAGTTCTGCAAAAACCCTGAGGTCTTAGCTGAACAGCCTTTGACACAAAATTGTGCATAACACAGAAATGTTCAAATGACTGAATGATCATCTTCCGTTTCAGTTCAATTTGCCATATGGAATGGAACCATTTGTGGGAGATGGAGATACGGGGCCATTGACGCTAGAATGCTCAGATGTGGTTCAGAATAAGCCTTATGCTCCATAGGTCATGGTACGAATATAACGTCTTCAAGGCAGTGTGAGGCTACTGACCTCTATATATTGTTTCAACCAGTAGACTAACAGCTTGTGATGCCCTCTTTGCGGGGGAGACAACAAGCAGGGTATAGCTTACAGATACTGCAGCAAAAATTATTCTGATAAAGTGTATTCAATCTGCAATGACCGACTTTAAGCTGTTATATCCACAAGCCTTGTCTAGGAGCTGAATCAGAAAGTAGCAAGACTGTGCTATGCTGCAGCAAATTAGTCCCACCCACGGTAGTACTGTGGTGGTGTTGATGACAACTTCTGAAGCTACATTGCCACCATATGAAGAAGAGGAGTAAGTGCGCCATTCATCTGTCATTCTGTACAATATTAAGCAAATAGAAACACAATTTTATTTTCATACACAAATTTGCAGAAGCACGCTAGTAATAGGGCTTCCATAAGACCATAAAAGACTGCATTCCTAACAATTTTGTCACTGCATCCGTTACAAACTTAAATAATCATTCATGAACGCGTACCAACACACCACCTTAATAGCAGCAACAAATACCAGAGAAATACATGAACGCACACTGTTACACACATGTATGTGAGGCAAGGTATGAATAATAAAATTATCTAAGTATCCAAAACCGATTATGCTTGGGTTCACCTACATATGAACAACTAACAGAAACATTTGTGCCCCTATGCAGTGAGAGACAACTAAGTTCTTAAGATTATTTGTTCAAATAGTACTATGAGGATCTTGTCGTCGTTGATATCTTTTTATGGAACTCTATTGCAAGAACCAGATTTCTTGTCAAGTGTTATTTATGTCTTGGAGTTCAATCTGAAAATTTTCCAGCTATGACAGAAATTTGACCTCTTTCTTCTGCCTGTTGTTCCCAGGGTCCAACACTGACAGTCATGTCCCGAGAGTTGTAGTCAGTTCCTTGTCTCTCCTTTGAGGGAGACAATGCATTTCCTTGTATACTGAACAAACAAATAAAATTGAGTCATCTGCATAAACGTGAAAGAAAATGGGGAAAAAAGAAGCTAAGAGTTACTGTATGACTTATTGAGCCACAAAGTACATCAAATTATCTGAAAATGGAAGTTACCTGTTGAAACTGAGTTCGCTGACTTATTTTGTGTGCTTCCATGCCATAACCATCCTTAAGCTTGTTTGTTGCTGGAATACCTGTCCAGACTTAAGTGTTAAAGCCGAGGTAAATGGATATACTGAATTTGCTCTTGAATATACTTATGTATAAATTTAGCACGTCAACTAATACGATTATTAAATTTCAAACTGAAATATATTCCACGAGCAAGAGTTTCAGTCTGTACCCATAAAACCTTGTCTAGTAGACTAGTAACTCAATCAGAAATATACCAGACTGAATAGAAATAAACCTATGGTGCAGCCAGTTAGTTGCATCAGAGTAGTGATGACTTCTTCTCAAGCTACATGCCATGCCAACATATGAAGAAAGAAGCTACCATATACATGAAAATATGAGTCAAAAGTGCGCCATTGTCTGTCATTTAGCAGCAGAAAATAGAACCAGTTTAATAATCCATCTGTATTCATCGAATATTAACACTCATTCATATAATGGGCAACATTAAGCTAATCTTATTTCATCACTACAGTTTATGCTCATCAATAAAGAAATGTCTGTTAACCTTAACCTAACCATGTAGATGTAGCAAATCAGCACAACAGAGAAGCAGTCGTAACAACCTCATTCTGATTGCATCAAACAGGGCATATTTATTAAAAAAGAAAAGAAAAAATTTATGCGTACGCATCTGCACATCAAAATTGAAGGTTGAAAAAGCTTTACTTAAACCAGGAAACTTGAGAAGTGAATATTGGGAGGAGTAGATACAATCAATTAAGCACCAACATTAGCAGTTTTTGTGCCTATCATTAAATGGAAGTTATAGTCTTTGTAATCTAACAATAGCAAATAAACAAATAAGAAATATATTATGAAATAAATAGAAAATGTGAAAAAGGAGGTTAAGAATTTGTAGGTATTTGATTACCTGTTTATGCCGAAAGGAGTCAGTCAATGAGAGAGATAGGGAGCAGAGGGACAATCAACTTAATGTAATTTCAAAATGGGATTCTGGAAGATTATTGTTTGCTTCAGGTCCTCCGAATCGGTGGAGGAATATCAAGATGTGGGATGTGTTGAATGTGTGGCCAGTACTCCCCGTCGGGAATTTGGCATCCTTGCTCCAGGGCCTCTGAATTGATCCTCAACACAAGTTTGGTAAGGGAGGTGAGACTTGGCATCCATTCCGGGACTGATTCCAGTGACCAGCAATAAGTAATACTAAGGGATTGAAGAGAGGTCAAGTATTGCATTCCCTTGGGCAGTTTCACCACCTTTGGGAGATCATTTAACACCAGGGAACGGAGGCTCTGATGAAGGCACTGCCATGGCATATTCCCATCATCATCGTCATCATTACTCAAACTCAAACTCCTCAGATTGGTGCAACATTGAATTCCCAAATTTTGAAGGGAAGAGGAGCAGCTCTGAAGTACCTCCCCTACTTCTTCCATACTCTCCACCTCTCGATCCCTATCTATTACCATCTCAGTAAGAAACTGAAAAGCCTCCATCGGTAGAGTCCACTTGAGAGCCCTCACATTGTCTGTACTTAAACTCCTTAAATTCGAACTTCCAGAATTGAAAGGTGACAATAAATTAGATGGTCCCCTGTCCAGATCCCTACTTGTGTTCTCTATTACTTGCAGCCTTTCATTGAACTCGTGTAGAGACAGCTCCTCCAAGGTGGGACAGAAAGGAATCCTTGATAACTCAGGGCATTCACTTATAGACAATTCAGTAAGACGGGGAAATGATGGCAATACACATGGTTGCCTACTGCTACTGTTGCTGTTGCTGCTTCCATCATCATCTCTCCACCATCCTTTCAACTTTGGCAATTCCCATAACCGGAGTCTTTCAAGGGAGGGAAAGAATGAAGCTCCCGCATCACAGCTACTTGTATTATTGCTCTTTAACGCATCCTCCATGTACTCCAATTCCATCATTTTTTGAACTTCCAACAATCTCAGACGAGGCAGTTTTCCCAGGGAGGGAAGGTATTGCAACCAATGACATTCCATAAAGGAGATCACAACAAGATTGGGGAAAAAGGTTCCAAAGTTACCCTCTTTCATCCAACTTGACGGCATTCTCTTGCCACCATAACCTGTGAAAAATAACTCTCTCACGTTGGAGTGAGGCTGTAGGTCTTCTAGCAATGCTTCCTCATATTCCTCTCGTCCTTCACTCCATTTGTCTTCCCATTCAAATCGAACATGATTCAGATGTCTCTTGCTCCTTAGATATCTGCCTTGATCACTGCTGTTTCCCTTATAATATGCAACGTTTTTAGGGATCTTGATCTGAATTTCAAGACAACCTTTCAGGTTAGTGAGGGACTTCAGTTCTTCCAGCTGATCCACAACACCTTGCTTTGAGCTTGTCTCACCCACTACAAACATCGTCAACCACTGAAGACAACTTAACTTACCCATGTCTGGTGGCATATGAGTCAGCCTCGAGCAACCATTTGTATGCAAGACCCTCAGCTTCACCAATTTGCTTAAATCGTTTGGTAGTTCTATCAAATCATAACAATATGATAATATTACAGTTTGCAAATTAACCAATTTCGTAATCGATTTGGGGAGTGACTTTAGCGAATGATTATATGAGAGGTCAAGATACCTCAAATGCAACAATTTACCTATTGTGCCAAGCAAATTTTTGATATTTGCTCCATGCAAGTCCAATGTCCTTAGACACGTCCAATTGGCTAATAATACACCCAAAGGCAACTCAATACTGAAAACGCATACAAGAAAAGTACGAATCCCAATCTTAATAGCAAAAGGTCCTTTGCCTTCGGTGTATACTCTTTGAGCACAAGAAATATGTCGAGCTTTGCTATCCAAATCACTTGTGACAGAATTCACCACACAAACCTCCTTTCCTGCCACCTTTTGAGCAATATCGTGCATGAGATCATGCATTTTACACGATAAGATTTCACCATTTTCTTCATTTTCTCGCACGTCTTGGAAGAAGCATCTCCGAAGCAAAATCGAAAAGTATTCCTCAGCGGCATCTTCCAGGCTTTGACCTTTACTCAGTGGCACAATATATCCTTGTGCCATCCAAAGGTTAATCAACATCTCCTTGTTCAATTCGAAATCCTTGGGAAATATCGCACAATAACTAAAGCAACTCTTTAATCGAGAGTCAAGATTATAGTAACTAAGCATCAATATAGACGAGATTCCATTTTCATCTTTTGTAACTTCGTCCAACCCGAACTCCTGAAATGATTGCCACTTATCCATGCCTTGTCCATACAGAAGACTTCCTACAACTCTTATAGCAAGAGGAACATTAGCGCATTTTTTAATAATTTCTTTGCCAATCTTAATTAAGTCAGGAGAGTTTGCTTGGCCTTCCTGTTGTTCGAATGCTATCCTCTCAAACAGATGCCAAGAATTCTCCTCTGATAAACCTTTTAACAAATATGCAGATCCATCTCTTACAACTTTTGCAGTCTCTTTAGATCGTGTAGTCAATACAACCCAACTTCCCCAAAGACATCCCATTAAAAATTTCTCCACCTTAAGCCATTCCTCTCGATTCTCATTCCATACATCATCTAAAACAAGCAAGTACTTTTTTCCGACAAGCTTCTCCCGAAGTTTGCCTTGCAACACATCCATCGAGAAGCCATCATACTTCATAGTAGTGGCCGATTCCAGAATCTTACCAAGAATTGCTTTGACATCCAAACGCTTTGGATCCTCATCGGAGACACAAGCCCACAACCTCAAGTCAAAGTGCTTTGTGACCCTTTGATCATTATACACAAGTTGAGCAAGAGTTGTTTTTCCCAACCCTCCAATTCCCACGATAGTGAGAAAAGAAACATCCCGTTGGAC
>BSSO01006081.1:0-12373 GCA_030267885.1 Mesembryanthemum crystallinum
CCTAATAGCCGGCCCTGGTTGAAACAGTAGAAGGCCCAGCTTCAAATTTCATTAGCTAGTGTATCCGTAAGCTTATCGGTTCAATCGGTTCAGTGCATATAGTGTGTATACTTGTGTTTGAATTAGAAAATCCCTTGACTAGTTTGATTATGAATAAGTTAGCCTCTGATTAATCTAAATTTTTTCAGGTCCCTGCCTCTGTTTCAAACACAAATGATTTGCTTGTGAGAGGATCTACTGTTAAGGTACTTATTAACCCTGCTTAAGTTACACAAGTGTAGCTTTTGCATGAACAAAATAGATCCACCTCAATTCAGTCTGATGGATATAGGACGATCTGAACTACTCTTTATTTAATTGGGTTCCTTGTCTGGGAATTGATATAGCGGTTGAATTGATCTGTGCGTACCTAAGCATGAGTTTTATGTGAACTGCCTGCTGATATGCCTATTATGGCATCATGGCATTGTGGACAAAGAGAGTACAAGCCTATGGTGATAATGATTGAGGATATGGAGAGATGCTCAGGTTCGATTTCAGTCTGATTTCAGTCTAGTGTTAAGGTATTCAGGCTGCAGCAGCTCCTTGTTGCACGGAAGCTGTCGATTTAAATAATGCTCCCCTTCCCCAGGTTGCATGTATACAACCTTTCACTACACAGAGCCTCTAAGCTTCCTGCTGCAAGACAGATGCAGCAGATCTCCGTGTTCGATTTTCATAGCATCCTTGGGAACTTTGTTAGCATTTACTTCTTACTTCTTTCTTAATGGTTTATAATCTTGCCAAATAGAAATGCAGATCTAAGTCTATTACATTATTATCTTTCAAGCCTATTAGCTCAGTTGGTAGAGCATTTGTGCTATTGCACAAAAGACATGGGTTCAAATCCCATATAGGCTAAATGCCAAAAAAAAAAAAAAAAAAAACACCATACGCGACGGCTTTTAGTTAATAGCCGTCGCGTATGGTCAACTATACACGACGGCTAACAACCATCGTGTATTCCCCCCATACCATGCACGACCCCTTTGGTACGCGTTGCCCTCTGACTGTCGTGTATGGTCCCAAACGACCGTCGTGTATGACCTTTTCTCCACTAGTGTGATTACCGCTTCTACCCAAGATCTTCTGGGTGATCCAGCATTGAAGAGCATACATCTAGCTCTCTCCAACAGTGTGTGGTTCATGCGTTCCGCAACACCATTCTGTTGTGTTGTTTTTCTAACTATATGATGTCGAGCAATCCCTTCATATTTATAGAACTCATCAAAATCTGTCCAGTAGAACTCTAAACCATTATCAGTTCGCAGCCTTTTGATCTTCTTCCCGGCTTGATTTTCCACCAATGCCTTCCACTGCTTGAAGTTCTTGAAAGCTTCATTTTTCTCCCTCATAACAATTATCCAAGCCATCCTCGAATAATCATCAATCATTGATATAAAGTACCGATGGCCTGTTAAGGACTCAACTCATGAAGGACCCCAGCAATCTGAATGGATGTAACCAAGTGTGTCTTTAGTTCTGTGAATCGCCTTTCCAAACTTACTATGGTGAAGTTTCCCGAAAACACATGGTTCACAAAACCTAAGATTCTTGATCTTGTAGCAATCTAGAAGATCACGCCTTGACAGAATATGCATCCCTCTTTCGCTCATATGCCCAAGTCTAATATGCCATAACTTGGTCATGTCTTCTGTGGATGCAACAGCAGCAGTATCGGTAACAGTAGAACCTTGAAGTATGTACAAGTTGCTATGCTTCACTCCTTTCAGAATCACAGAAGAACCTTTACTGACGCACAATTCACCATCTTTTCCCTTGAAACTGAAACCCTTACTATCCAAAATACTAAGAGATATCAGGTTCTTAGTCATGTGAGGAACGTGCCTGACTTGGTTCAATGTAGCCACCTTACTAGCATGTGTCCTAATCTTGATAGAGCCGATCCTAACAACCTTGCAAACAACGCCATTAGCCGCTCGGACATTTCTGCCATCTACTTGTTCATAAGTTGAAAACCACTCCCTGTTTGGACATATGTGGAAGGATGCTCCAGAATCAAGAACCCACACATCGGTGTGATGTGTTTGTTCATTTGCAGTTAGAGCCATATCTTCTTCTGAATTATAATCCTTTTCCGCAACAGCAGCAGAAGGTTGCTGCTTTTCCTGCTGCTTCTTTTTTTTTTTTTTTTTTTTTTGGGACAATCATTCTTTCAATGCCCTTTTTCTTTGCAGTAATTACAAATATCATCAGGTTTAGGACCCTTGTTGGAAGCCTGCTTATTCTTATTGAATTTCTTCTTCCCTAAATTTCCATGTCCCTTACTCCCACTGGCTATTAACCCAAAAGCCTGATTATCTGTAATTGTACCAGTTGCCTTATGGCGCAATTCTCTAGTATGCAACAAAGCCCTAACTTCTTCCAGACTAATAGTATATTTTCCAACAATAAAAGACTGGACAAATTTCTTATATGATGATGGTAAAGACACTAACAGAATTATGGCAGCTTCCTCATCCTCCACCTTAACATCAATGTTACGCAATTCTAATAGAATCGTATTCAACTGATCAAAGTGTGCTCTAAGAGGCATACCTTCTTGCATACGGAGATTGAACAGACGTTGCTTCAAAAGCAACTTGTTGGTTAGACTTCGTCATGTATAGACTTTTGAGTTTTAACCATAGACCAGCGGCAGTTTCCTCAGTTGCGACCTCAGTGATGACGTCGTCAACCAGGCATAACATGATTGTTGAGTAAGCCTTCTCCTCTAGACTCGCCATGTCATCATGAGAATCTGTTGTCTTTTTCATCAATGGTGCCCAAAGACCATGTTGCTTTAATAAAGCACTCATCTTGATTTGCCATAGACTGAAACTATTTCTCCCCGGTGAATTTGTCGATTTTCACGTTCAAAGCAGACATCTTTCTTGCACGGATTACAAACCCTAGCGAACCTGAAGCTCTGATACCAGTTTGTTATAACGGATGTAAGAAAGAAACAAGAAAAACAGAGAATATAGAGAGAAATCGACACACAGATTTACGTGGTTCACTAACGGTGTGTTAGCTACGTCCACGGGAAGAGGGAGAACATATTGTATTAGGGTTATGTTCGAGTGTGTACAGCATACAATATATATAGGGGGTAGGGAAACCCTAAAATTCCATAATCAGATTGGGCTTAAAATAATAGGTCCAAATAGAAAACTGATTACTAAATAATAGTAATAAAACCCTAATAAGAGCGGGACCCCCAGACAACCACTCGAAACGTCAGTTAGAAGATTCCAAGGCATTATCCTAACAAGAGAGAACTGGAGAATTGTTGATAGGAGAGAGAGATTGTGTGGGGTGATTTTTTGGGGAAAAAAAATAATTAATACGCCCTCCGACTCAATATCTCCTAGGCAATCACTTTTTGGACCAAAATTTAAGAAAGCATTGAAATGTCCAAAATGCCCTTACTTTTGTGTTTGTTGGGAATGTTGAAGGAGATTGTGAGTCTAAAAAGTGTAAGGGCAAACTTGTAACTTTTGTGCAAAAGTTAGTCTTAAAAAGGAAATGCCTAAGAGATTCTGAGTCGTACCAAAATGAAAAATGCCTAGGAGATATTGAGTCGGAGGGAGTATTTGTTTTATTTTTTCCTGTCTAAACGTGATTACCATAACACCCTTAAAAATCTAACACATTTCCATCACGCGATAAGCCATGTAACCACACTAACGGAATAAGTGACGGCATCAGTCACATGCACTAAAATGAAATTATAATTATGATCTCAGGTCACCAAATGGGAATAGTCAAAATTAAGGTCACCAATTTAATATCACATTAAACATTAGGTCACCAACATAGAATTTTTCATTTGGAAAACTACACTATTTTGAACTTGTTTTCCCAATTTTCAATGGTTTTATAAGAGTTAGAAACTCGGGAAACTTCTGAAAAAATGAAAATGGAAAACTGAATTTTTTTTTCCC
Organism: Mesembryanthemum crystallinum; assembly: GCA_030267885.1. NCBI lineage: Eukaryota > Viridiplantae > Streptophyta > Magnoliopsida > Caryophyllales > Aizoaceae > Mesembryanthemum > Mesembryanthemum crystallinum. The sequence goes on from BSSO01006081.1 coordinate 3,987, forward strand.
TCAATTGAAGGCAACTTTAATCGCCCTTAGACATTTGAATTTCTAAATGAAAATTTCAAAAACCAAAGCCGAAAAAGATTCCATCGATTATTGCATTATAATAAGTGTCTGGGACACATGACGCAATAGTAGTGGTTGTGTATGATTTGACAAGTGTATGTGTATGCGTCTCTCTCTACGAGAAATATACTTCACAAATTACAACACCCAAAAGAGAAAAAAAATTAAATAAATAAATAAATAAAAATAAATAATCTTTCCTTGATACATTTTGCTATTCCACTTGCATTACTTGCAGGTGTGTGCTTTGTGGTGGTGATTACTGGTTAGCAAGTAATAAGCAAACAAAACAACAGAAAAAGGAAAAAGAAAATTCCTCACCTCACCTGTGCTGGAATTGGAATCCCAAAACTGCAACTCTTTTTGCTAGGAGAGAGAAAATTCTAGAAGCGGTACTGTACTATAACCCATGCAGGCTTCAGCTCTTTTGGGGGCAAAGCCCTTGGTACCATCATCATCTCTTCGAATAAGGTCAGTTCACAGCCCAACCATCGACACCTCCTCTTCATCAATGGCGGCGAATTCTTCTTCCGCTCCCAAATGGGCACAGAAGACCATCACTCTCTCTCCTCACACCCGTGGTTGTCATCTCATCACCCCTAAGGTTTTCTCAATCATCTTGATTTTAGCTCTGGTTGTTCTTTTGAATATGTTGATTGATTTTGTTGATTGAATTTGGTGGTTCTGTTGTTAATTCGTGTAGTATTGATTTCCCTGAATTTCGTCGTAAACCTAATCATTTGTTGCTGTCGGTTGTATACTTGAAACATGTTTGATGGAATTTGATGCTATTCGGTTAGATATTGGATTCGGAAGAGTTAGCATTTTGTTTAGTTGATGATGATTCAAAGGTCAATACTTTGCCCAATAGGACTATTTTAGCTATCTTGAGAGAGAGAGAGAGAGAATGAGGGCTCGTTTAGTTGGAGGTAATTGTGATTGCCATGTAATGCATTAGTAAGGAAGGGGAGGTAGTTGTGGAAATGGGAGAAGGAAAGAGCGTGATTGAAAAAGATGTAATTGAGTACATCAATCAATGTAATCATGATTGCTCTTGTATGACAAATGAACGATAGACTTGAAATTTTGATGTTTACATCCAACCTAACAGCTATACGTGTAGCCATGGGCATGTGTACACTGCTCATTACATTGTAATAGTCATCCAAGCAAACACTGCCTTAGTCCAAGCAAGAAGTTGCTGGAGTATTTCTTTGTGTATGGTTTCTTTTCTCTGTATTTAATGTTTGGTTTAGTTAGTTGTGTGCTGAGGTTAGAGGATGGAGGTTGTTCAGTAATTGTTATGGGTGTAAAGGATGATGTCGTATATGACATTTGGATGAGGTGCCAATTGCAATAGTTTTCTAACGGAACCAGGTTATGGAGGCTAGTGAGTATTGATTTTGAAGTTAACGTCTTTCTTTGGTGATGGATTCTATTCAAATCTGATTATCTCATTCTGTGTTGCGTTGCTGGAAGCTGACCAAAAACATAGAATAGTTGGGAGGCAGAATGACTCAACTTGTTGAGGATACCGAGGAACTGCTAGAGTTAAAGAATAGATAGCAGAAGGACCAGATTATACAAGAAATGTTCTTTTGTTAAAAAACTATGATCCGGCTCCACTCTCATCTTTTGCTAGAAATACTACATTTTTTCCATTTCTTGTGATTTTACCTTTTGGTTGGTGTTATTGTATTGTGGATAAAGGGGTGAAAAGATCTATTAGAGTGATCTTGCTTTTAAATTATGGTGGTACTTAGATTTGTGCAGTGAGGTCAATAATCAAGATCAGGATGTTAAGAAAAACATAGGGTGCTTCAATATGTAAGGACTTGGTTAGTTTGGTTATTCATAAGCAAGAGACACAACAATATTACAAGAAGTAGAAGCTGCTTGCTTGCTTATTGGGTGACGCAAGTTTGCATTTTAGGCAACCTAAATAAGGCCATCTTGTTTCATTAGGTAGCAGTAGATAAGCTCTTCAGCAATGCAAGTCAAGATGGGAGGCAAAATGAGTGATGGAAGGCAATAAAAGTTTACTTTGTATTTGGGAGAAATTTGAAGCAATGGACCTGTGTTTTATGAAATTAGGGTTAAATTTCTCCAATCAACTGTTATCTTAATTTCATAAAGAAATTGGAAGTTGTCAAATGCAGATGAGCAACATTGTGCTCGAATTTCAGGATCTGCGGAACACTTTTCTTTAATTGACCCCATTGGAGCAAGATTGAGCTGACTGGATGGATTTTGGAAGCTTTAATCAATTCTAAATATTAGTTTAATTACATCTTTTTATGTTGTAAGCAAATAAGTTTTTGAAGGTAGTGAAATAGTTCCTTCTCCTATTTTATTTGCCCATGAAGCAAACGACCCATAAAGTAAAGGTTGGGGAACAAGTTTAGAGCTGTACTAATTGCCTATCAATTACACTGCTCATAGTATATTTGCTGTCAACCATTCACGTTGAAAGAAAAGGAGAAGTTGTTACTAGCCGATTGTACACTACAATAGGGTCCCTTTCGTCTTTACTACTCTTCCTTCTCTCCCTCTTATTTCATGATCCCTCTGAAATTGTTAAAGAGCAGTGCTATTAGTAGTGGACTAATAGTAGTAGTAGTACAAAGCAGAGAGACACAATATTGGAGTGACTAATGAATTTTTAATTGGAAGTGAAATATATTTTTTAGTTTTCATTCTTGGACAAATAGAAAACACTGAGGGAGTACCAATGAAGCAGCATACATTTATACCATGCCCGGAGGAGCTCCTAATCCCCTTACAACTCCAAAGTCTAAATATGATATTCAAAAACCAAAATTGATGAGAAACCATATGCATAAAGAAGTATAGGTGTTGATGCACTTGAGCTTGCCCTTTAGCCGTCCCCTTTGTTGTGGCTCTCACTCACTCTGAGTTTTTCTTAATTGGAGGGTGACTTGAGTGTAGAACAATATTTGGAAGCTCAAATAATTGAGGCACCAGATCCTAGGAGCTCAGAAAAAAGGCCAATGAAAGACCTTAGGGGAATTCAGAGAAAGCTATCTATAGTTGGTGGCTGGAACTCAGAGAAAGCTTTCTTATGATTAAAGAAAACAAACACACACACACAAAGTACAAGGACCAGATATGATCCAAAGTTGAAAGGCTACAGATACACCACAAATCAACTATGGAAATGGAACTCAAAGACTTTAGGATACAGAATTCACCACCTAAAATCAAAGAGAGCACTAGGCTATCTAGCCTCTTGAATGGATATAGCAAGAGCACCACCAAGCAAGAAGAACTAGACCCTTGGACACCACAATGGAAGCCTAACCATTGATAAAGAACGCCAAGGAATTTCTTTAAGTTACACTACTCACTACTCAAAACAATTTGTTTTTCGTTCATAATAATCTGATTTTTACAATGAGTTCCTAGGCTATCTATAGACAACATTATAAGATTTAATTAGCTTAATGTATAATAGCTACTTAATGCTTAAATGCAGCCGGCCTAAATACAATTAAAGCCTAATGAAAGTGGAAACAAAGAGCTGAAATAAAACACACTTAAAACAGATTATATTACAAGGCTTTCCTATTGATTAAGGAAGCTTCAAATTTCAAAAAGCATCCTTTTGCTGTTGATATCCTCTGAGATTGCTGCTGCTACTGAGGTGGATTAATGGGAGAGTATGACTCAAAGGAGCTGGGATCCAATAGGACTAGAGGCTGCCATGCTATTGGCTTGTTGCTGGCCAATAGGTGTGCTGATCTGCTACTGCTATGTTGCTGTCTTTGTGGAATTAGACTAATGGGAGAGCATGCTTTGTGTTGAGAGAAGCGGAGTCATTAGCAGTGCACGTGCTGCTTGTGTTCCTCTAAGCTGGAGCAGGTCACTCAAGGAAATTCTAACACATGAACTTGTTGGAATTGCCACTTGATGGTGCTACTTGCTTGGCTGCTTGGAACACACTAATCTTGTCCAGCTTCCTTCTTGGACCTGCACCTGTATTTACACATTAACAGATGTTTAAATAAATCATGGTTATTTCTCTTCATTAGGATGGCCTGGAACTGCTAAGATTAATTCTTCAAATTGACAGCAAGGCCATAGCACAAGGAACAAGGCCTCAAGGCCAATGGTGCTTCAGACTTGTCTCTAGCATTCTGGAACCTGCCCCTGCTGTATCTACATGTATTTGGCTGTAATAATGTGATTAGATAAATCACATTTTGCTCTTCTAAGCCTTCTTGCTGCACCAAGGTTTGCTGTTCCCAAGTTGGATCAAAACTGAGCACAAAACTCAAGTAAGTGGAACAATCACATACTATAACTTGAAAGAATTATGTGGTTTGTCTTTCAAGTTATTAAAACTAAAATAAAAATTAATGGGGTTGTTCAAAGGACCCTTGATGCTCTTTGAGTTCCCTGTAGGTCAGTGGAACAAGATCCCCTCAGTTGCTCCCTAGTGGCTTGGCAAACAAAGCTTCAATAACTCCCATATACTTAACAATGATCTACTTGATCATGGGACCTTTGAAGCCCCTTGGACTGATATATATAGATGCAATTCTTGCATCAGGTCTCCCACCCCCATCTTTGCTAGACAATTTGCAAAATTATTTTGCTCCTCATCGACCTGTTAGCCTTTAAGGGAAGAGAAAATGACATCAATTTAATTAAATATACAGGCCCATTCCAATGTCTACTGCTCTTCTGAGCCAGCCACACATATCTTTGATTGCCTTGAAACAACTTTAACTCATTGGTCTTCTACATATCAGCAAGGCCCTGCAACTAAACTTTGTTAGAAGTATGCAACGTTCATCCAGAGTCAAAGATAAAATACCTGGAATTCCCCTACTTTGTTTTTTTGGATAATTTTTTTTTATTAAAAGAATATAAGTAATCAGTACAAGCTAAGTGGACATGTCCTCTAAACTAACACTAGTTACAAGTCGCCCCAATGACGCTGAATATCACTAAGCACCGTAAGCAGTAAGCCCTTAAAAGCAACAACAGCCTTTACCCATAGAGAAGCCAAGTACACAACTCGATCCCAAACAAAGTCAGGAGGGATGGACTGTCCTGAGAAAATCTGAGCATTACACTCCAGCCACTGGCACCATAGCAGGGCTAAGCAAGCAGACCTCCACAGCATCTTGTTCTCCTTAGCCCCTCCAAACCCAAAATAACAAGTCTGCAGGTGCTGAGTAATAGAAGGAGGGCATACTAGCACTCTCCCCGACCCCCCAGCAGTATCCCCCAAAGATACCAGGCTACATCACAATGCAAGAAGAGGTGCTAACAACTCTCACTAACCATGAGACACAGGACGCACAAATGGAATTTCCTTACTTTATATTCTGGAGAACTCCTCCACGTTGTATCCCCGCTTACATTTACCAATATTAGACCCATCAAAGTATTATTTTCCACAAATCAGTTTGGAGCCTTCCAGATCACATCTGCTCTAATCAGTTTTCTGTGAATAGGAACAGTAGGAAGTATTCATAATAATAGGCTGGCAAAATCAAGTTATGAAAAGTGGCGTCAAGCTTAGAAGCATAACCAACCAAAAGGTTCTCATGTGGATCCGCTTTTACAGTAATTAGCAAGTCACAACACATTAAATTGTATTCTTTAAACAAGTCTTGTTTCTAGCTAGCCAAATGCTTAAAATCTCAGTTGAAAATACTACTAAAGAAGCAAGACCATAGATTGCTAGTCCTGAGGTAAATGAGACCTGATTTTCATGCTCCATCAATGCAGAACTTCATGTCATATACTGCAGGCCAGCTTTCATCGTGAAGGGGATAGGGAGATAGTAGATGAAGAATAGAGATAGCCATTTCTATGCTGATGGCGTTCTCCATTGAAAATAAGCGTATTGTTGTGTTTAGAGAAGATTCTGGATATTCTGTTGTGGAGTTCCATCGGAGGCAGGAGTTTCAGGTCAGTTTGAGTCAAGAGGAGTTTCTTTGGTGGGCGCGAGAAGCTTTGTCTCTATGGAGGGGGGACTGCAACTATCGGTGGACGCGAATATTGCGTGGCAATGGTTATGTTCTGTTCACTCGGATTGGCTCCAATGCTAAAGGTCGCTTCTTAGCGTTGGAGAAGCATCCAAGGAGGGGGGGGTGTCTCCTCCATTAGAGTTCCAGAGGGTGTCAAGGGCCATGGTTGGTCTTTGTTATTTGACCTGCTTCAGCGAGTTGGGCCACGTTTTTATCTTCATCGGGAGTCCTCGCCTACGGCCTCAATGTCAGAAGTGTCAGGGTTCGGAGATTCTTTGGCCAGTAGAAACGCCGGTAACTGCTGGTCCGGGGAAAATTCAGATCAGAAGCGGTGGTAGGGGAGAGCAGACTTTTGGAAGGCGCGGGATTTTCGGGCGAGTATCGCGTAACTTCCATTCTGGTGCGTTTGTCGTTAGAAATTCAAATATTAAATCTGCTTCATTGGGTTGTGGGCGTAATAGATCAGTGTTTGCGAGACTTGGGCCAAGTAATGGAGTTATGAGGCGCCTTGGGCCTGGCCTTTTGAGTGATGCTGATTTGAGTAGATCTGGGTTGTCTCTGGGTACAAGAAGGTTTTCTTCTAATCTGGGCCGAAATCTTAAGGGCCCACATTCTTCTTCTAAGCGACTAGAATGGAGAGAGAGAATATCACGTGCGTCTGTGTCGACAGCCCCAACAGAAACTAGCCGCGATATCTCCGGCGAAGCGAGAGTCTCTCCGGCGAGGTCTCCGGTGGCAGGGACAACTGATGTTTCTGGGACAGAAACTTCCGGCGAGGCTCATGGTGCTGGAGTCGAGGGCGTTCGGAGTGTGGGTGAACGTCGGAGCTTAGATCAAGCTACTGCGCCAGTTTCGCAGGCTTCGCCGGCGGCAGAACTTGCCGGCGAGATCCAAAAATCTTACCAAGGATACTTTGCGCTACTGCTGGACATTCCGGAGGGTGGTGTTCCGCCTCCCTCTTCTGATATTCCAGATGGGTCTTCATTGGAATCGATTGGTGCTGTTAATGAGGCTTCAGGTGACCTAGAGGTCAAGGTTAGTCTTCCACCTTCCATTTTCAAGGCGGGGAAGCTGCTAGGTGACATTTGTCTGTTTGGGCATTGGGCGATAAAGGCGGACAAGGCTGTTAGGAAGGAGGAGGCGGCTGAGGTTCAGAAGGTGGTGCCAGTTGCACAGGTGCATGATCAGCTCATGATGCATTTGGGGTCTGGTAATAATCGAGAAAAAGACACTGGCTTTACAGGTTGTGGTGCAGGAGACACTAGTATTACAGATTGTGATACAGAGGAGGGGGGATGGAGTGAGTTTGGTGGCGATGAGGAGTTGCTAATAGAAAGCCTTCGTAGAGAGGTTGAGGAGAGAAGCCAGGAGGAAGATGATGTGGTTAATTTGTTGAATATAGGGGACTCTAATTTATTTGATCCCCCTCCTTGTGGTACTGGTACACACCATACGCAGCCATCCACTAATACTTTTGTGGAGATCGAGCCACTGAAAGGGGGGCCCGACAATCGCGAGCCGCAAGCTCTTCTCGATCGGTTCGGCTATAGACTTGTAGACCCTTCAGGGAATGAAGTGGGTGTTAGGATGTCTCCACGGGTGTACTCTAGGAAGAAGGGTCGGAAATTGGCAAGGGAACTTAAGAATCTCCAGACTAGTGTCAACTATGGCGACACTGGCTGTCGAGTACGGGGTAAGAGTCTATCTTTATGAAGATATTAAGCTGGAATGTTAGTGGTTTAGGGAGGAGCTTGAAGAGGGACCTAATTCGGGAAGCAATCTGTAAATCTTCCCCAGATTTGGTGTTCTTGCAAGAGACGAAACTAGAGGAGGTGGATTCTTTTGTTGTTCGTAGTGTATGGGAATCACATTTTAAGGATTGGGCAATGCTGCCTTCATGTGGGGCTTCTGGTGGTATCTTGGTAATTTGGGATACCAGGTTTGTTACAAAGGTCGATGCTGTTGTTGGGACCTTTTCAGTTTCAGTGTGCTTGGATATCAGAGGTAAAGGTGAGTGGTGGTTTACATCAGTTTATGGACCGTGCAGGAGACCGGAGAGACTCTTTTTTTGAGGAGCTGGGTGCGTTGGCAGGTCTATGTTCTTCTAATTGGGTGGTTGGGGGTGATTTTAATGTGGTTCTTATGGCAGGGGAGAGGCGAGGACGAAGAGGGGACTTAGCAGATATGAGGTTGTTTGATGAGTTCATTCGGGAGTGCGATTTGCGGGATCCACCGTTGAATAATGCTCAGTATACTTGGAGTGTGAGTGGGAGGCGTAGTGCAGCGTCCAGGCTTGATCGATTCCTTTTTACTAATGCCTTT
>BSSO01006082.1:0-12372 GCA_030267885.1 Mesembryanthemum crystallinum
GGTCTACGCCTCGGACTTGTTAGTCTGCTTTCCTAAAAATTCGGGATTAGCGAGTCCGGGGTGTCACAGGCAGTTCTTCCATTATGAAGGAGAAAAAGAGGGAGTGGTTATGCAATGTATGAAGGAGTTGCGGATAGTGGGTATGTGAAAGGACACACGTCAATATATACAGTAAGAATTGCTTAAGGTAACAAATACATGAAGAGTGTTGTAGCAAAAAAAAAGGGAACAAAAGAAGTGTTGTTATCACTGAGATGGGTGGTTCACTTTCACAGGGTTGGTAAGCTCATATAAATGATGGCGGGTGATGTTAGAAAGGGACTTGTATAAATAAACAGTCTGAAAAAAAAAAGAAAAAAAAAAAAGAAAAACAGATCTTAACACACACACGAATCTATAATGTCAGAACTAATTATCTACAAAAAAAACAGATGTTAAAATGTTTTGCAAACTTAGCATAAATCATCCCAGCAAAAAACCAGCTTCCTCTAGTTTCTGGTAAAGCAACAACAAAAAGAACCAACTTCCTCTGTCACAGGCTACCTGCTGAGTGCGATGGCAGATAAGCAACAAGCATCCAAGGAAAAGCAATAAAAGTACTGACGTTTGCATGGTAAATAACAAGGCATAAACCAAAGTTCAAAATCAGAAGTTTTCAAGATGAGATAAGTAAGTAGTTCTTGAAGGGGTGTAGGACTTAATTCCTAGTCCTATTCCGAGACGCTTTCTGGACCAACTCTGCGCATTTCTCGTTGTGTTCGTTACCCAGTATGTATAACATCGAAAATTCGCGATGCCATTTCCCATCCTTGTTGATTGACTGAAAAAGGGAGGGGTAGCTTTATTGAATACACTAAGTTCACACAAAACAAATGGACAAATGAAATGGATAACGACCACACCCATGTGCGACCAGTACCCACGACTCTGGCGTACTTCAGAATCCACACCATAACATACAGGCCAGAGTCATCTTTTTGCTTCTCAGGGGATTTTTCAGGAAACACGGCTTCCCCCCACTCTTGGTCATAATAGGGCAGGTTTGCAATTTTGAGCACCTTTCAATGCTACTTTCTGATGCATTAAAGGTCAAAAGTTTGTTCGATGAATTTAACTCTTGGTAGAAAAACCGAGAATCTCCTTAATGCCCGAATCGAGAGATGAAAAAAAATAAAAACTCCCAGTATCGGGTTTGCATTTCCAACATGAGCTCCACATTTTAAAAACGTAACTTACCACCTCCTTCATTAGCTGATCATGGTAAGCCGTATTGCCAACATTGTGGCACTCATAGACGGAAATTAAGTTGTCTTTCTTGATGACTGTGATAGTAGTCCAGCGGCCTTTATAGTAGCTCGGCCAGAGGAACTACGATTGGATTCCGCAATAATGAGACAGGGACAATGAAAGTATTGACAATGTGTAAGTAAACTATTAGTGGTGTACCGGTGTAAGAAGTGGTGGGAAGGGCAATTACAAATTCAATTCCATCGACTTTGAACCCAGGATCAACAATTTCATTCTTCAGCATACGAGCCAAAACGTCAACATATACTTGGTAAGGTCTTTTGCTATCTGCGTTATGCATAACATAGTCCTGTAAAACAGTGTTCACACTTCAGACTAACCAATAACTAGGATGCGGTTTAAAGCAACTGAAACTTCCAATGCATAGCCTCAGATGAGCCCAAATTACGTATTTACGGACACGTGGATGATTGCTTTGGAGGTGATGGTTGACGCACACGACCAAAGCTTGCATGACCTGGGGAGGGCAATAGTACCATCAACATATAATGTAATGTGTAAGGGCGGAGCCCTGTACCGGATGTACAGATTTCAATGGCACGATAATCCCACAGAATTTCATGAGTTATGAATTCTGATCTAGTCAAATAACACCATATAAGCACAATGCCAGTAAAAATTTTCTTTGCAGATAAGAGAAACTTGTATTAACAATGCACAGGAAAACCCAATGAGCAAAAAAGCCAAAAGAACAAAGCTATGTAAAATTCGTCAACACAACAACTTACTATTGTTATCCCTTCCCAACTGGATATGACTGCAAATGTTAAACAATTATTGCAGGCTACACCTAAAACCCATAACATAAAAAGGTGTCCCATAATGATTGAGCTATATCACAATGAAAGAACAAATGTAAGCAAGTCTCACTGTCTCGATGACAAAACTTACACCAATCCAAGATAGAGACCAGTCGGGTATTTTTACAACATATCATGAATATCTATTGTGCCTAACATCAAGGTCCACTATCTCAATGCCAAAACTTACACCAATCTGAATAGAAAGACCAATTGGGTAACTACACCTCTAAGTTCCAGCTAACAATAATCACCTAAATTTTCAAATTCGATATTATCAATATCAGATCCAATATCTAGAAAGGTGATTATGGTGCTCATGGCAAACAACCCAGTTTCATGTACGCATAATCATGGAGTATCATTACCTCAGAACTCACTGGACCTCTAAGAACAATGGTCTTGTGCACATCACAGTTGCAGTTCACCACATTTCACACAACCTCATTCTTGTCTCTATTCCAAGATTATACCGTTAGTTAGACACGAGTATTTAATTTTAACAACTATTAAACGATGAATCTAGATGGAGTGTGTTTTACTTGCCTTTCCTTTCTCGAATCCGATGACTTCATGTAAGCCACAATATCTTTCTGGACTTCGGTGAACATAGTTCGATATGGATTTGGGCTTGAAGCAGTCTCAACTCCTACATGCTTAGGGTGCGTGTCATGATGTTCTTCTTCTTGTTGTTCTTCTTGCTGTTCTTCTTCTTCTCCTTCTTGTTGTTCTTATTCTTATTCTTCTCCTTCCCCAGATTCTTCTTCTTCACCACCAGATCTGTCTACTGGGTACTCCTCATCCGGATCTGGCGTGTGAGGCTTCTCCTCATACTCCCCATTGTCATCCTCATCACAGTCTGCACCCTCATCGCCCTCTGTTGTTTCAGCATACAGAACCTCTTCCTCCTCAACTTCAGTGTCACTCTCACTCACCGACTTCTTCTTCCTTGGGCCTTCCTCCTCTCAGAGCTTTCCACCTTTTTCTTTGCTGGTTTCCATCTCCTTTCCTCCATTTTTTGTTTCCCCTTACCTTAACCTTCTTTAAAGCAGAACCGGGCACAGTGCAGTGAACAGTCTGAAGCATTAGAAGACATTAAGAAGCTAATTAGGTTTAGGTTTGATTAATAACACTAACAATATGCCCTACTATTTCTAGAACAAATCTCAAGAGTTGATGCAAGTTACCCCCATGCTCCTCCAAGCATACAAGTCATCTCCCAACACAAATACATTAGCCTTGTTACTATGAATTTTCTACCAAAATGTGGATTTAAAGTTATTTTCAAGGAAACAAGTCGAAATAAATGATTGACGGATATGATTTGGAGTCTTACCTGTGCCTTCTTAGGAATGTAATTCCTGGTGACTGGATTTTTCAGCAATTTCTCATCCAGTGGCGGAGAATCCTATCAAATTGGTGGTGGGTATTAATGTATGGAAAGAAGATAATCGCAAAAAATTTAAGTGGCATATAAACTCACATCATCACTCCCATCATCGGACTTAGAACGCCCCCCTTCGATATTCCACTTGGGTTTCGGGGGAGGCAATTGTATTGGATAATCCTCGCCATATACGATGTCTTCTTTCACGATCTACATATAAGGAATATAAAACAACAGTTGTTAGTGTTGGTTTAAAAAAATTGGAATTGAAGGTCTTTAAATGAACTGTTGTACCTTCGCTGCACCGAATTTCCCATTGGGCCTTCGGTCCGCCGCCACTGCCTTTTCCATATCAGGATCATGCCACACAAGGAGGCATGGTGTTTTTTTGTCCCGACGCAATGGCGTCCCTAGGCTAATCTTGTCAAGGTAGATTATCTGCAACCAATAGGAAAACAAATTAAAACGTGAAAATGGGTGCCACGTCCTCTGGAAAACTAGAAATGACATTATGTTTGGCAAACCAAAAATCTCTCAACATAGATGGCTCCAAAATGTCAAGGAAAAAGCTCGAGAATTCTAGGTTTTTCAACAACTGTGGCTTGTGTTATGAGAAAAAATGACCAGACATGGAAGTTAGGTTTTGTTAAGAGATTTACAACACATGATATTTTGACTGCTGAGGTGCTTGCCATTAGAGAAGCACTAAAAATCATGTAGGATCATAACCTATCCCATATGCTACTGGAAACTGACAGTTTGCAAGCTGTAAACAAGGTTGGGATCCTTTTATGCACCATACTGATTGTAATATCTTGCTTACTATTCCTAATGTATGTAATATTAAGTATGTGGATTATTGTAATGGGGTTTCATACCCTAGATTCCAGTAGGAGTTATCAAATATGTTGGCACGTACCAGTAGCAACATGGGGCAGCCAACAACGCCTTTGCCGCTGGCTATTCACTCTTCGCTTACTTCTGCATCCAATCAAGCCATACTTGCACCAGTTGTACGACCTTGTGTTTGCCAGAACCTTCCTCCTGAGCACATAGAAGTGGGTGGGGCTTACCTAGATGGATGTGGTAATCCCATAAAAAACACCCAAAACATAAAGGAGGAAAGGCTTCACGAATTCGAGCTTATTTGACTTCTCTCCTCATCCTTAGAACTCACATTGGGGAGGTCAGTGGTGTCTTCCCTGCCGGGGATTCCCAGAACCCAACCAACCATGTCTTCAGTCACCTCCACATAATGCCCCTCCCTGATTGTTAACATTCTAGTTTTGGGGTTATACCGGTTAAACAACCAGCAACACAAACTCCTGTCCGAGCTATCAGTGGTTATTTTCAACAGGCTTCCAAATCCCATCTCCTTCACCCAATTCTTCTACCTCGAATTCAGGCAACTCACCAGCTCAAGAAGACGTTTGGGATATAACCTGAAAGTCATGGACTGATACCATGGAAATATATATTAGAAAAAAAAAACAATATTTTTAAAGGGCGACATAAAGTAACTCTCCATTGTTAGCACCCAATTTTAATAGTACCCAATGATGATAACCTACAGTAAATGGTCGAAAGACGGAACCCCTGTGCTCAAGGAACCTACCCTAATAACCTTTGTTTAGCCTTTAGCCTATCATAAGCCTACCCAAATATAGCCAATATTTGGCTCATTGAGAAGTACGCATCGCAAGCTTTCCGATGACACCTAATTTGCCTTAAATCGACTCACGGATCAAAAGTTATGGCCCAAACAAGATTTTATTTACAAAAACCAAAAATCAAAAATAATAAAAAGTGATTATGATATGTCATGATGACATCATCACTACCCTAAAACCATTTTGGCTTAAACTCTTTGAGGCCCAAACCACTGTATGCCGCAAATTGCAAAACGGCAAAAATAAAAAGAAGAAAATTAATAAAACATCCTATCTTTCAATCTGACGGTCAAGATCTGTTTCTGGAACCTTCCTATCAAACCCTAAATCCCTGGTCTTCACCTATAAATACCCACCTTCCTCATCATTTGCAACACACAACCTGGGCATTCCAAACTCGGGTCTCCACAAGTGAGACTTGTTTGGGAAAACCCAAACATTTTAGTTATTTTTGAAGCCGCCGTGAGCATCGGGGTTTTGTCCGTAAGCCTATCAATACAGGTAAGTCTGAGGGCACCCTAAACTATTTTCTTTTCTTTGTATTTATTTTTTATTAGTTAGCTTGTTATAATTTATTTATTTATTTATGCTTTTAGTTTATTTATTTTATTAGTTTGTTTGCTTAGTTTTAGTTTAATTGTTTTGATCCTTTAATTAATTAATATTTTTTGAGAGTGATTAGTAGAGACCGTTTCCAACGGGCGGCTTGGGTGCACTCCATCCAAAAGCCGTAACCTCATCCCCGAACTAAGACTTTGGTTTCGACCAGTTAAAAGTCAAGAGTCTCCACACCAGAGGCTGTATGGGACAATCGGGAAATGAAGTTTTCTAAAACCCTAAGTGGAACCTCCAAACGTCCCTTCGGTAATGTCCATTCGGTTATGTCCCTTTCGGTAATTGGAGGCTCCCTTAGGCGTGTTTTCATAAAACGTCAATCTGATTTTTAATTAAATTTTATAAGTTTTTATTAAAACTTATTGGCGACTTCTTTCCTAAAACCAAGTGAACTTGTCACGTGGGGGACCATACTCCCTACGGGTCGTGGTCTCTACATCCATACATGTAACATCCACTTTACTATTCATATGAACACATAAACATAGTGAATACACATGTGAATAATCAATATCACATGGTGCAAATTTCATTTGTTTACTAATATTAAAAGAAGCTCTGATTATTGTCTTTTCATACATGCTTATGCTTTTGTGCTTGTGAACACATTAAATCAACAAATCTCCATACTATATAACAACCAATTAACCATTCAAATGATCCCATAAACAAGGCGAAAAAATATTATACTCAATACCTTAGGATCTGCCTCTGGTCTCTATGCAACAGTCTTATTGATTTTCCTGATGCCCTCAGCCTTTGTGTCATGTTTGGATCCCGAAGCCCCCTCAGTTGTTTTCCGTTTCTAAATCAACAACACATATGTTTTGTAATCATCACAAATCGTACAAGTAATTAGACAATAATGAGTGCTTTACAACGACCCCAAATCAAAACCTCGATACTTAAAATTCAACCACTTTGGTGTTGCTGAACCAAAACAATGTTTTAATGATACAAAGCTACAATTTACAACAACAACCAAAACAAAAAAAAAAAAATCAAAAAAATTATAGTTCATCTATATTAACTATGGCTCTGCTTGCTTGGATGACCGAAGTCTTGCTGGATTTTATAATAAAGGGCAAAGAGGTGTGCCAATTGGAAGATTGACAGATAGAAAGAGAAACAGGAGAAACGAGAAAAATGAAAGGATTCAGGAGGTAAGTGGTTGGGTTTCGAATTGAAAATCTTCCTTAATTTCTTACATAGCTAATAACCTTATCTCAAAAAGTGGAGAATAAAAATCTTGGACTAGGATAAAAGCACACAGACATGCAAATAAATGGCCCCTCTCCAATTTGGAGGCCTTGTGCAGGTGCTGATGTAGCACCTGCCAATTGACTGCCATGGAGTGAAGTATATTTAAAATACAAATGCCCATATATAACAAGTGCCCTTTAACCTTGGTTGCGGGCGAGGGAACGACTGATGCAGCTTCCATACTCACCCGGTCTGACAAACCTTCATCTATGCCCACACATGCTCTGACGTCCTTATACAACCACATATAATCTAACTCAGAAAAAATCAAAACACACAGGTATGTCATAGCAAATCATCAACAGACATATTATAATCGATTCCATTACCTTTTTCTTTGGCTCTCTTCGTCGTTAACCAACAACCTTTTTTTCAGGTCCCTCACCCACCATCGCGTTGTTTGATGAGCCTCCCACTTGACCCCCAGATGCTTTCCATTTCTAAATCAACAAGACATATAATCAGTAACCATCACAACATGGTTCTAGTAAATAGGCATTGCTGGGTGCTTGAGAGTCATAACACCCCAAGTATAAATATTTACACCATAACAGGTTTACCTTGGACACTGGCGTGGCCTTTTCTGTTCCACTTCCCGTACTATCCCTACCAGTCAAACCTTCTTCAAACCCCTCACATGCTCTCACATCCTAATACAGTGACATATGCTCCAACTCAGTAACAATTTTAACACACAAGTATGTCATAGCAAAATCAGTCAACTAACTATCACATGCAGATTCATTAACAGACATATTCAAATCAACTCCATTACCTTTATATTTGGCTCCCTTTGTCGTTGTCTCCTAGACGCTTTCCGTTTCTAAATCAACAACACATATAATCAGCAACCATCACAATATGATTCAATTAATTAGGTAATGTTGAGTGCCCTAACTACCCACCCCATATGTATATAGTTTTACAAAACCTAGTTTACCTTTGTTGCAGGCGTCGACTTCTATGCTTCACTTTCCGTACTATCTCCAGCAATCCCCTCTATTCCTATCAGAACCTAACACAACAACCACATATACTCCACTCAAAAATAATCATAACAAATTTGTCAACTACCTATAACATGTTCATTTAGTAGAAAATCAACCGCAACATATTCGATGAAGTACACACATAAAGTATCCTTCATTTACTTTATTGGATGGATGTTGTTTCAATATTTCACATTTGCCACCTCCCCCTCTCACAGATTGTTGCTGATTACTTTGCACATTACATGTAAAATCCGTTTCCATATTGGAATGTAATAGTTAAACATATTAGAACGTAACAGTAACGCAACCCTAGAACATATCAGCATAAGTATCACATATTGAAATCAAACCAAAATACCAACAACTGAAGTCCATTTTCATATTGGAATGTAACAGTTAACCATATTAGAACGTAACAATAACGCAACCCCTGAACATATCAGCATTGGTATCACATATTGAAGTCAAACCAAAATACCAACAAGTGAATGATGCAAAGATATAACCTCCTTTGTTGGTTGTCCGTTATTCGGAACTGCCTTGATGGACTTTCATCATCCGCCTGAATTGATTTCAATTTCTAAATACACATCACGTGCAAATAGTTACCATGCATGTAATACCAATTGATTTATTATAGTAAATTAAGTGGCAATTCATTAACAACGAATATGCAATTTCACCTTTGACGCAACTGTTATACATGGCTCCACCTTCACAGCCCTTAAACCATCATGCTTCTTACTCGGTATCAGATTCTGAAATGATCTGCAATCAGTTACCACGAACATATGATTGAGATGTGAGTCAATACATTAAATATGTGGGAATGGGAATACAATTTTACCTTCTTCCGTGACTCACGCTATGTTACACCTTCATCTATAACTCCAGCTTTTGCTTTGTCCTTTCCCGATCTTTTCTCGGCCAGATGATTCCTAGGTATCCACTGTCTCAGTTCCCCGTGAATTAGCTCCTCTATATCGCCGTCATCAGCATTTAGCCCGATAGTTGATTCTGTTGCAGATTTTCTCGACTTATCAGAATCAATGGTAACAAACTGCCGATTCACCTTATAATCAACAGTACCTCCTACCGATTCCTTTTCATGTTCCCCGTCTCCAGGCGCAATTTCAGCATGTTCCCCCTCTCCTCTATTGTGCCTCAATTCCTCCATGTCCAGGCGCATTGAGACCATGCCGACCAGGTTCATCAACAACCGTTGGGTTATCCGGCATAGTATCCTTTGGTTGGACCTCAACTTCTTGGATAGGCGCAATTTCTGCATGTTCACCAGCTTCAGTATGAGTTGTTGGGTTATCCGGCACAACCTCCTGTGTTTGTACTGAAACATCATCATGTACAGGAGCAAATTCTGCATATTCATCAGCTTCACTATCAATTGTTGGGTTATCCGGCACAGCCTCCTCTATTTGTACCGAAACATCATCATGTACAGGAGCAAATTCTGCATATTCATCAGCTTCACTATCAATTGTTGGGTTATCTAGCACAGCCTTCTCCGTTTGTACCCCAACATTTGCTGTTTGCACCCCAACATTTGCTGTTTGCACCCCAACATTTGCATGTACACTAACAATTGTTGGGTTATCCGGCACAGCCTCCTGTGTTTGGACCCCAGCATCTGCCTTTACACCTTTACAGGAGCAATTTCTGAATGTCCACTAGCTTCACTATCAATTGTTGGGTTATCCGCTACTGCACCCTCTGTTTGAACATCAACCTCTGGGTTTGTTTCTCTTTTTTCGGCAACCACTGAAGCTTCCAATGTCTTCAACTTCAGGTCGGGTTTAGAAACATCGACATCCTTCCCAGATGCCCCTGTTGTTTCACCTTCCCCTTGGCCGTCAACTGCCTTAAACATTGCCCTAGAAACCGAATCAACCAAATCTTTCCCACTTTCCCTGTAATTCCGAATTTATGATCCTCTGCAACACCTTCCGATATGGAACCAACTTCCACCCCTTCCGGACCAATTATACCTTCTTCACCCATGATTAACGCGAACAAATCAGGTCCTGGACAATCACCAAGTTCATTGTTTTTAATACCACCGACAATGGGGCCAACAACGGCATCCCATATGGAGTCATAGTCTTCTAATGGTTCCATTTTAACCATAGAATTTTTGAAGAAATCTGACTCGAAACGACACCAACAACTAGAAAAAGGAAAGGGACATGCAATTGGAAACTAGTTGCAGCAAAGTTAAATGCGAATTTAGGAGAGAAAACAAACAATCAACTCAAATCATACAGTAAACAATAATGACAGATTATCAAAAATTAAATCAATGATGTAGAAAATAGAAAATAATACCTGAGTGATTGTCTAAGAGGTACTTGTAGGGAGCTTCCGGTGAGAAGAGAGAAGGAGCGAGAGGTTTCCTCTTAGAGAAGAGTGAAGATAAAAGGACAATACAGTGAACAGTGAGAGAGAAATACGTTCCTTTCAGCTCTTCCTCTTTTATATAGGGTAGACAATGAAAAATTATATTATAATCTAGGAGGAAACTTAGAAAGTCTCCTAAAATAAAAAAGGTTATTATGATATATTTTTAAAAGTCTGGCATCAGATGGTAAAAAATGTTTCACAGAAAAATAAAAAGCTATGAAACTTTTTGAAAAGTCTCGCATCAGATGGTAAAAACTTACACTTAGCGCCCAAACCCCCTATCACATATCGGTTTTGTTACATATGGTCCAGGTCTTGTTACTTACAGTCGCTGACAAAGTGTATATCAATCTTCAATTTTGCTACATTTTTAACTATGTTACAATATAATTCAAAATTACAGGAACATTATTGAGAAAATCTATCCAGATTCAAAATAATGACTCCACACTCTACCAACATATATACACCCCATTGAAAGACTTTATAAAGTGGTAAATGTCTATACTAAAATTGACCTTAAATAATTCAAAATATCCTATACACCACTCTCAAAATATCTTACAAAAATTAAATCAATACAAATTATTGTGTATATCTCCTATATAAAACAAGTATTGGATATATCAAAAATAATACGTGAATTTTTTACAACACTTATAAATGTCTAGCTTCCCTATATTAATATTTTGAAACATTATCTAGCGTAGCGGTTATATATTAACGAATCAACCACCATCAGCATAAATATTGCTTAATAACTTCAATAATCACAACCACAAATATTAAGTGGGACAATGTTATTACAATAATTTTGCTAAAGGGTGTACAATACATCTCAAGATTGCAACTTAAATAAACCCATAATACATATTTCTTGTTTTACCATTGTAGAGCTTCATGCTTTTGATACATACACAGAATAACATTCCAGTACTATCAAAAATTTGCATATCTTACATATGCAACTTACAATAAAGCAAAATAAACATAAAGCCAATTTCAAACACTAGTGGAGAATAGGCCTTACGCGACGGTTCTAAAGGGTCTTATGCGACGGTTATCAACCGTCTTGTATGCAGGGGTCGCAAAAGGTCAAGGGCATAACCGTCGCAAAAGGCCTATCATATGCGACGGTTGTCAACAACCGTCGCGTATGATAGTTGGGAAATTTAAAAAAAAAAAAAAAAAAAAAAATTGATATTTATTTTTTGAATTTAGCCCATATGGGATTTGAACCCATGTATTTTGCGCAGTAGCACAATTGCTCTCCCATCTGAGCTAATAGGCTTACAAATTAAATCAAAGAAGCAAAAGTAAAAACATAAAATAAATTTAAATGTACCAACAATAGTGATTACACTCTTGTCACTTCATAACCCCCCCCACACACACACAAAAAGAGCACACTAAGTGGAAAGATTAACTAGAAAATGTAATGATGTCTACTGCCTAGTGACTAAACTACAATTAAGAAAGAAACCAACTATTCCAATTCAATATACCAGTCATGATTCCCAAAAATAACCACCAAAGGTTTGTCAGAAATAGCATAACCTTTTTAGAAAAGATCAAAGAAAAGAAATATAGAGAACAAGGTACTAGAATATAAATAACGAGAACACAATACATCGTTTAGAAGGCAAAGCAGCGGTAACCAAGTAGCAGCAAAAGCAAGCAATATAACAAACAACCAGCAACAAAGCAACTAACAGCAGCAAGAAGTAGCAGTAGCAGACAGTAGAAAGAAGTAGCAGCAGCAAACAGCAGCCAATAAACACCAATAGAATACAGTAAAGGATTGATTCCTATATCTAGAGGAAAATAAACTAAATCAGAACATCAGTAAAGTTAGATATAGAAATAAGAGTCAAATAACCCATCAAGCTACGTAATTGTATACACAAATTGGTTCAAATAAG
>BSSO01006083.1:0-12371 GCA_030267885.1 Mesembryanthemum crystallinum
CTTAGGCATGTAGGAGGGCTCAAGATGATTATGAGTCAAGGCCAACTCAATTGGACTATCCTTTGGACGTGTAGAGCTAGAGCTAGGCGCACTTGGATCAATCCTTTAGCGAATACTGAAGGTTTTGAGGTTGATATAGAGGGCTGGTCTGAAGGTGGGGAGGATAAAGTTGTGGAGAGGAGTAAGGGGATAAGAGTAAGCGGGTTCGTGACGAGGATGTTCAGGGAGTGGCTAAGGTATATGCTCTTAGGGTTTCGAGTAGCTTTGACGCTCCTATGTTTGATCAAGGGGAGGAAATAGGAGCGGTGGATCACAACATTTCAGGGTTGAACTATGCCATTTACCCTACTGAAAGTCAATCGGCGGAGGTTGAGAGGACTCAACCCCGCCGGTCACCATGAATTGCTTGAGCTACAACTGTCGGGGGCTTGGCAACCCTCGTGCAGTTGGGCGTCTCAAAAAGTTGCTGAATAGGGAGAGGCCGGATTTTATTTTCTTGATGGAATTAAATTAAGTGTTGTTGAGTTTGAAGTAGTTAGAAACAAATTGGGTCAATATCATTCCTATGTTGTCGACTCTTTTGGTAGGTTGGGTGGATTAGCGATGTTATGGATGGATGAGGTGGTTTTTGATTTCCTTTCAGCTACTAAGCATCATATAGATTGTGTTTTCGGGGGCTTGTTTAAGACAGAGACGTGGAGGTTGACCGGGTTCTATGGGTGGCCGGAAAATCACTTGAAGCATCTATCTTGGGAGTTATTAAAATCATTGTAGGGTGTTAATGAGTTACCGTGTCTCGTCATTAGAGACATTAATCAGATTCTCTATGACAATGAGAAGAGTGGGGGTCCGGTAAGAGATCAAAGCCTTTTGGACCAGTTTCGTGAGGCTTTAGATTTTTGCGAGTTGAAAGATATTGGATGGGAAGATGAAGAATGTAAATGGAAAAATGGGAGACCAGCTCTTGATTCAGTGGCATGCAGTTGCTTCCGCTGAGTGGCTTAATCTTTTTCCCTCTCTTACACTTCGGCACCTACAATATGACAAGTCAGACCACAGGCCCCTCTTGCTTACTGAAAAGCATTTGTGTGTTAATCGACGACGGGGAAAAATTTTCGTTTTGAAGATATGTGGACAACTTCCTCAGAGTGTGAGCGCGTCATTCGAGAAGCTTGGGAGGGAAGTAGTGGTGCGGGTGGTGATTTTGGGGTGGTAGGGAAGCTGAAACAGTGTTCTAGTGCTCTCCTACAATGGAATCGTGATGAGTTCGGTAATGTGCTGAAGAAAATGGAGGAGATCCGTTGCCGTATGGCTTTTCTGGATGCCGAGTTTCAATTAGAAGAGGTGATCACAGAGAGAAAGGGGTTGTCCAACAAGTTAGATGAGTTGATTATTCAGGAGGAGATTTTATGGCGTCAGAGGTCAAGAGTCACCAATCTGGTAGAATGAGATTGAAATACGAAATATTTTCATCTTAAGGCCTCTTTGCGGAAGAAGAGAAATATGATTAACAAGATTAAGAGGGATGACGGGGAGTGGGTAGAGGATGAGGGCGAGATAGCCTCGGTTGCCATGGCCTATTTTAGGGATCTTTTTTCATCGGCTAATCCGCATTCTTTTGACGAAGCACTAGTAGGAATTGATCCAAGAGTCACAGATGATATGAATCGGGAACTCACAAAGCCTTTTGAACCTGGTGAGGTTTTACTGACCTACAACAAATGAACCCTAGTAAGGCCCTTGGGCCCAACAGTATGAATGCTAACTTTGTTCAAAAATATTTTTTCAAAAATATTGGCATATCATCGGGTCAAATGTTAGCAATTATTTTGTTATTAATGCCACTAATATTATGCTCATCCCTAAACAGAGAGATCCTTCCTCTATGTCGGATTTTAGGCCCATTAGTCTGTGTAATGTTATTTACAAACTCGCTTCTAAAACACCGGCTAATAGACTTAAAATCATTCCGCCGCATATTATTTCGCCCAACCAAAGTGCTTTTACTCCTAGTCGTCTCATCACTTATAATGTTTTGCTGGCCTATGAGAATTTTCATTTTATGAAAAGTGTGAGATCGGGAAGTAAGGGCTATATGGCCACTCGATATGAGTAAAGCTTACGACTGGGTGGAGTGGTGTTTTCTTGATAAAGTGATGCGGAAAATGGGTTTTAGTGATAAATGGATTGATATGGTGATGCGGTGTATTTCTTTCGTTTCCTTTTCTGTGCTTATTAATGGTTCCCCTACTGATTCTTTCTTTCCCGAAATAAGAATCAGACAATGGGACCCCTTATCTCCACATTTATTCATCTTGTGTGCAGAATCCTTCTCGGGCCTTATTAATCGTGGAGTTGAGAGGGGGGACCTGAAAGGGGTGAAGATCTGCCGAAATGCTCCAGAAATATCTCACTTGCTACTTGCAGATGATAGTATTATCTTTAGTCGAGCAGGGATCCGTGAACTTCAAGCCATCAAAGGGATTTTGGTGTGCTATGAGGCTGCCTCGGGTCAGAAGATTAATTTCACTAAATCGGATGTGTCTTTTAGCCCGAATGTTGGGGTGAATAGTAGGCTGGCTATTGCGGATGTGCTTGGCGTCCAAGTAATAGAGGCTCATAGTAAGTATTTGGGTATGCCTACTTCGGTGGGGAGGGCTAAGTCACTAGCTTTCTCGGTCATTAAAGAAAGAATTTGGAAAAAGTTGCAAGCTTGGAAGCATCAGTTACTCTCATTTGCTGGTATATAGGTCCTTATTAAGGCGGTTGCCCAATCGATCCCTACCTATCTGATGAGTATCTTTAAGCTTCCTAGCTGCCTTTTCAATGAGATCCAATCGCTTATGGCTAAGTTTTGGTGGGGGTCTAAAGACAAGGAGCGGAAAATGCATTGGATTTCAAGGGCAAGAATGTGTTACAGTAAAGAAGATGGAGGCATGGGGTTTCGTCATTTGGAATATTTAACGAGGCTTTGCTTGCCAAGCAAGGATGGAGATTTATTCAGCACCCGGAGTCACTTGTTGCGCGAGTATTCAAAGCTCGTTATTTTCCGAGGTGCAAATTTATGGAAGTCGGGTTTGGGTATAGGCCAAGTTATGTGTGGAAGAGTATCGTTGAGGCCAAATGGATCCTACAGAGGGGGTTGCGGTGGATTGTTGGGGATGGGTTATCAATTAAGGTGTGGAAAGATAAATGGGGTTCCTGCCCTCCGTCTTTTCACTTGATTTCACGCCCACCTGCTGGGATGGAGGAAGACAAAGTGGCGGACCTCATCGTTAGTGAGCACCGAGCTTGGAGGGTCGACTTAGTGCGAAGCTACTTTTCTACCATTTGAAGCGAATGAGATTTTGCAAATACCACTCACATATTCACCTCAAGAGGACAAGTTAGTATGGCATTATACTAAAGATGGTTTTTATTCGGTTCACTCAGGTTATCATGTAGCCCGTTGGGCAAAGATTGAAATGGGTGAAGCCTCTTCGAGTTATCATGATGGTCGTATGTGGAAGAAGATCTGGAGCTTACATATCCCACCAAAAATACGCCATTCTTTTTGGACATTATGCAGTGGGGCTTTAGCCACAAGAGCGAATACAAATCGGAGAATCAAGGATGCTGATCCGTCGTGCCCTCGTTGCCCTGCGTTGAGCGAGACTGACCTTCATGCAATTATTGATTGCCCGGGTGCAATACAGATTTGGGAGGTGGCTGGGTTTGACACAGAAGTGGATTCGGAGAAGTTCAGGTGCCCTGCAGATTGGTTCGAGTACTTAGCACAGCTGGTACCCACTAGACAACTCGAGGTTGTGGTTGTTCTGGCTTGGGCGTCGTGGAACACTTAGAACTTGAGTGTCCATGGCGGACCTACCCGAGTAGCAAAGGAGGTTGCTAATGGGGCTTTGAGTTATTTAAATGCGTACCAAGATGCACATGCTAACATCGCGCTGGTGAAGGAAACGTCCCCCCGCAACTGGATTCCTCCACCTGAAGGTGTTATTAAGATTAATGTCGATGCTAGTGTGGTGGGCAGCAATGGAATGGGTTCGGGTGTTGTAGTTCGCAACTGTAATGGGGAGCTTATTCGGACAGCATGCAAGCAAGCCGAAGACAACTAGGAGGCGATGATCGCGGAGACAATGGCTGCACGCTTTGGTCTACAAATGGCAAGTCAGGGTCAAAGCCCAAACATCATCATGGAGAGTGACTCATTGCAATTGGTTCCAATGATGAAGAAAAAATGTTTTCCGAACACTTACCTTGGAAACATTGGCCGTGAGTTGTCTAGTTTAGCTAATGCTTTTAATTCATATTGGAGTCATGTCCGTCGAGAGGGAAACCGGGTTGCTCACACTATGGCCCATCTAGGTCCTATTGAGTTCTCAACCCACGTATGGGTGGATGGGGGTCCAGTTGAAATTTTAGACTTTGTGTCGTCGGATGTTTGTATCGCGATGAATTCATATTAATACAAACACCCCCATCCCTATTTCTATCAAAAAAAAAAATTACTCTCAAACCACTCAAAAGCCATTTTTACTCTGTTCTATAACCACCATCAATCTTCTCTACCACCATTCGCTGCTTCCCAAACTGCCTATCGTCGCCGCTTCTCCGATAGCCACCACGAAAACAGCCACACCCTTGATTGCCAGAATAAATAAATAAATAAATCTAAATCCAAATTTCCATTGCTGATATTCAATACCTAAAACCTCCAAACCTTTCCAGGTACAATTAAATTCAACGTTAATGGTAGAAGGTGAAGGGAGAAGACATCGATAATGAGGACGTTGAAGTGGTTCGACATCATCAGCGATGATGGCTACAACATGGCCTCCGATGTTGTTCCCCTAATGAATTGAACTTCGGTCGCAACGGCGCTGAAGAACGGTGGCAGAGGCGGGAGATTTGCTGAGGATGTGGCTGAGATAAGGATGGTGGCGACGATGGTGGCTAGTGCTGGTGCTGATGCTGAAAATGGGGATGAGATGATTTGTAAGGGATTGAATATGGTGTTTGCTGGTAAAGAGGCGAGAGAAAACC
Organism: Mesembryanthemum crystallinum; assembly: GCA_030267885.1. Taxonomy (NCBI): domain Eukaryota; kingdom Viridiplantae; phylum Streptophyta; class Magnoliopsida; order Caryophyllales; family Aizoaceae; genus Mesembryanthemum; species Mesembryanthemum crystallinum. Next base: position 5,044 of record BSSO01006083.1, read on the forward strand.
AGTGCATCGATAATGGAGCAGTAAAAATTGAGAGTAATTATTTATTTAAGGGGAGGGTCACTGACCCTTAGGGTAACTCTCGTAAATCTGGATTTGAAATGACAACAAAAACCCATGTCATTTAAAATCCACATGCCTAGAAATATCACCTCCCAACCCCAGCCACAATATTTTTTTAATTTTGCCAATAATCTCTCTCTCCCTCCTCTTTCCTCTCATTCAAACTCACGGCGACAATGGCGTTGTTCTTTGTTTCCTTCCCTGTACCAGCCCCATTGTTCTCTGTGATCTCTTCGACGTGTTATTCTCTCTCTTTGCTTGTCATGTCGACTCTCAACGCCTATGGCTGTGCCCTATTTCTCAAGAAAGGATGGATCCTGCAATGAAAGTTCCATTGGAGCTTAACTCCATTGATGTCGATGGCCTCAAATCACGGCTTCCAACTTTAGATCTAATGCCATCTTCTTCTTCGTCGCTTGCACGAGAAGCTTCATTCTCCATCATCCGTTGGTGCATGATGAGTAGGTCAACACTCCTCCAAGTTCTTCAACAGAATTAGTCAATTACATTGCTTTCTCGTGGTAGTCTCTAAAGAACTTCGATATAGATTCATGATTTGTTGAATTGAAACTTTGAGTACCATTTGATTTTGATTGAGTAAACCTTAAAATTTGGTTTAGAATTCAAGAATGGGTTGATTTGTAAATACCTCTTTTTATTCTCTTGTTTTAATTGAAAATTGGAGTATATTAAATTTTGGATGATGGCTGGAAGGTTTTCAGCAAGGAAGCAGAGTAATTGATGCTACAATGGCTGAACTTTTGAGGATTAAAGAAGGGCTGAAAACAGCTGTATTGCAACAATGGACAAAGATCACCAACTCAAATTGTGCACAAGCTGTGGGCATGATTCAACAAAACAATTATACAAACCCAGCTTATGCTACCATTGTTTTCAATTGCATGAGATTATAGGAGCAGCTTAGAGAGGTGAAGATTGAGCATTATGTGTAGAAAACGAACAAAATTGCAGATCATTCAGCGAAACACTTTCTTGGCCATTGGTCTATGTATGGCAATGTAATTAAACTTACTTATCCACCTGATTTTTGTAAAGAACAGTATGAGGAAGACCTCATAGGTACCACTTACCCCAAGTCTTGTAATGTTTCTGTGATTTGAATGGGATGACAACTTTTTTCTGACATCCAAAAAAAAAAAATGATTGTTAGATGATTTGATTTTTATTTATATTGTAAGAAAATTTATTTGTTGTCTTGCAAATTCTTAAATTAAGTTCTACTATCTCCAAACAATGATTTTGAAATTATAAATTTTGGAGTTGAAATTCTAATATTTTGCAAACACTAGAATTTGTTATACTAAGTGCGGACTCAAAAAGAGGGTGAATTGAGTCCTACTATTTTTTTTTTCTTTGTGGAACAAGTTTTGTTTCTTAGGCTCTGTTTGGCAAAATTAGGTTAACTGTATCTGTTTTATGATAAATGAGGAAAAAGCAATATAAAATATGTAAGAGATGTTACGAAATGGCAACAAAATAACTGTTTTGCAAGCTTTAATTGAAAGATTGCATGAGTAGCTTCCCAAAACAAGCTGTAGCTGTACCTATTTTAAAAAAATAATCTGTCAAAGTGTTTGATTGCTGAGAGTAACACAGAGAGGTTAAAGATTAAAGCTTAAAGTTAAAAGTTAAAAGTTAGCTGATTTTGCCAAACATAGCCTTAACCTGTTACTGAAAGTTACTCAGTAGAATAAATAGCAAATAGCAGAATTAAAACATATTTTTACGTAGAAAAACGAAAAAACGTAACCACGACCCCAAGGGATTTCAAAGCTCCACCAATCAATCAAACCAAAAGTCACAAGATAGACCATAATCTACCCTTGACCTATAACACTTGGATCTAACTCTAAAGCCAAGCCAACCCCAACTCAACACAAACAATACTGTTAGAATGATATGCTTCTCAAGAAGATGAAAGTACAATAAGTCCTATGAGAAGTATGAGTACTAAGATGTCGGGCAGAATAGGTAGAGGAAAAGGGAACGGAACACGTGTTGTTTCAAGAACACTTGAACGATTTCACTCACTTCAATTCAGTTACCAAGTGCTCAGCTTTCTCTCTTAAATCCACATTTCAGACCTGCAAAGTACTCATCATATTTATATGCATGATTCTTAACCAAAGCTTTAGGGAAAATCTTTTAAAAGATATGATATTAAAAATCTTTCTCCCTTATTTTAGGAAACTAAAATAAATCCTGAAATTTTGGAAATTGTGAGCTATAAACCTCAGTCAAAATATGACCCTTTCTCCCCAAGAAATCAGTTAGGGTAAGTTATTGTTTCTAAGAATTTTATTTCCATAAAACTCTCAAAGATAACAACATACCTTTAACAATTCAAGAGATAATTGAGGAGATTTTTTTTTTGTTTTTTGTAAAAAAGAATTTTAGTAAATCTGAGTAAATATAAAAATGATTCAAAATAAACGATTTTGAATAAGATTCCATTTTAGCACATTTCGTCATAGGTAGAGAGAAACACTCAACACTCACTGTTTCAAAGGTTGTTTCACATAACATCATAAGTACTTACTCTTTATATGAAGTCTACTAAAAATACAATTGAACTTGTAGCATCTTGACTTCATGCTTTATGTTTCCATCAACATCCATCAATCTTCATCGCATTAAAGTGATGTGTGGGCATGATCATGGAATAACACTAGAAACAGTCAAGGAAAAAACATAGGGAACAGGTCCAGCAACAATCCGGGGAACAACACGCGGAACCGTTCAAGCAGGCTAATTTGTTACCTGGAGTTACTTGGGTAGCAAGTAGTGCGACTTTTGGAAGTCCTGGCCCGGGATTTGGGACTGAATTTTAGTAGAGTTATGAGTGTTTTATTCTGTTTCCTTATAAGATTTAGTTAGAATATTAAATTCAGATTTGTTAAGTTTTCTAAAGCCACTAGGACTCTTATATTAATTTCTTAATTCATGTAGGAGATCTTTTTATGTTCAGATTTTATTTAAATGTTCTTAGAGATTCTCATGCTCTATATAAGCACGGTTTATGGAGTATTTTCAGCAGAGAGTGTAATGATTAATGAAAAGAGAGTTTTTTCAAAATCTTTAAATCAATGATTTATTTAAAACCTCGTTAGTTTCAGTTATTCGCTAACACTTTCAATTCAGTGATTGTATTTAAACCCCTAAGTTTCAGTGATTGGTTAAGAACCCTAGTTCTAGTTGAATTAAATTTGAGTGATTCACTTAATTTGCAGGCCCAACATCCCTTTCGTTTTGTTTCGTTCATAAACCCACAAGACAATTTCATGATTTAAATTAAATTGATGATATTTAAATCAAATATGGGTAGCCACACGCTACTTAAACTTCTTTAGGATTTGAAGGAGGTAAAAATGCCTATCAGAATCACATCTTCAACTTCAACTTACGATTAAGGAATAAGATTATACTACTAACCAGTTGCACATCTCTTAAATACTAAACACATACATCAATAAGCACTTTATTCGTGGTTATTAGATACTTAAAATGCAATTATATGCTCATCTAAGTTGAAAAGGAATCACTTGTGGGAGGATTTATGGTTAGTAAGATATATACATATCGGTTAAGAAAAAGATAAGCAAACTTACTGTTAGTAAAAATTACCCCTATATTCACTATAAGAAATAGCTGTTTTAGCAATCGACAAAATTGATCCCAAAATTATATATCAAGTTGTCCAACGATTAAATGGTTGCGTTGCTTCAAATAAAATAATCTATTGATGCAACTTCCAAATTGAAAAAATCTACCACATTTAACATATGGCCTATTAGCTCAGCTGGTTAGAGCGTCGTGCTAATAACGCGAAGGTCGCAGGTTCGAGACCTGCATGGGCCAGTTATAAAATATTTTAAACTTCTAATTTTTTTTAATTTTTTTTTCTAAAATTTTTTTTTTTTCATAATCACACTCTCCCCTCTCACGCCACACCTCCGACAACTCACCCCCACATCTTCTCCTCTCTCTCTCTCTCTCCTCTTTCTCTTCAACTTCCCAGCTAACCAAACTCACCTCCAATGGCGGAACCACCATCACCATCACCATCACCATCACCATCACCACCTCAAAACCCTAACCCTCAACCTCAACCTCAACCTCAATCCCTAATCCTCTTCAGCGGCCCATCCTGCTTCCAACCTCAACCTCCCCCTCCGTCTTCCTCTCCGCCACCACCACCGCCAGCGGAGCCGTCTCAACGGCCACCGCCGTTCGGTCTCTTCTCGTTCCAGAAACGGCCACCGATAAGGGTGACATCGGAGTTCGACAGCGACAGTGGAGTCTTCTTCCAAAAAGTGTCGTCTAAGTTCTTCAATGGCCTCGCTAAGCTCAAATTCACTTTCCAGAACAGTGCTAAGGGAGAAATTGCGGACCCTCAGCTCACTCTTGTTACGAAGTACCTCGCGATTCAGTATGATGTTGAGGAGCAGAATGCGTTGGTTAGGGGTTTTCTTGATGTTGGGCCTAATTTGCGGCTCAAGGGTGCTCACGATGTTAAGGTTTGAATTATGCTGCTTTTTAGTTTGATTTTGATTGTGATTTGTAAACTCTGATTGGATGAATTTTGTGTTTCTTTTGCTTAGAATGTGGAAAGAAGGTAAACTATCTGGTGAAATGTTAAAGAGTTGACTGTTAAGGAAAGAAATGGGGAAAAAATACTAGTTGTTTGATCTTTGTGATTGTAGAATGCTGTTTGCAAAGAATCAGGATATGTTGTGGAGTACTTAGAACCTGTTTTGACCAAGCTTCTACAAAACACACTTATCATCTCACCTTCTTACTCCACCACCTCCTCGTCCATTATAACTTCTAAGAGGTTGAAATGAGGCTAGAAGTAGAATCTCCAAATCGTATCTTCTCCTCCAGCCCCATTTCAACTTCTTAGAAGTCAAAATGGAGGAGGAGGTAGATTAGTAGAGGGTTTTGGAAAAGGAATATACAATGGATAAGTGCAGTTTTTTAGAAGTTTGGCCAAATGGGCTCTTAGTCTTATAGCATGTAGTTGACCTACTAGAAATACTGTGGCAGATGTAGGAATTATATAATGATTATGCATAGTAGACTTCACTTCATATTGGGCTTCAGTATATGAATTTCGATTGTCAAAGGTAAAACTAAATTTGAAGAAAAATCATGCAAAATGGGAATGCATTTGCATACTTACCTTTCCATGTAACTGGTCGTTGCGAACGATAGAAAGAGAAAGTTATCAGCAGTCTTAGATTGGCCATCTATATAATTGATCTTATACCCTTTATGTCTCTCAAACATTGTCAATTCGGAATTGCAAAGCCTAAGGAAAATTTTAACTAACATGGTGGCACAAAACATATTTTTGATCATAACTTTTGTTATTGAGCGGAAAATGATGTAATTAGAGGTGTATGAATGATGTTCCCTTATTATTGTCAATTTGGAATTGCAAAGCCTAAGGAAAATTGGGTTCTTCTGCCCTTTTCTAATGACGGCATCTATTATATAAATATCTGAGTTGCTCTATGTTGATGTTGACATTTAGAAGTTGCTTATCAACTATGTATTAGCTCATAGCTGAGAGGTTATATGCCCCTAGTCTTAGTGCACTGCATTATAAAAGGCATTTTTTGACGTGACTCTTCTAATTAAACCAGAATAACATGAAGAATGAAACCTACAGACCTCATTTTGGGTTATTGGCAAAGAACTTCACTGTCGACTATTATTTTAAAGAGCAGAATGCACTGGTTAATGGTTCACTCCACCTTCGTTCCAGGTTGCAGCTTAGAGCTGCTTATGATGTAAAGGTCTCTTTCTTTCTCATTCCTACTCCTGAGTCCTGAAAGTAGTCAGGCTTGTGAAATATATATTCTTCTAGAGAATTTTTGCTTTCTGTATATATTACAACTTGGACTTGGATGTCTCATCTGCCATGCAATTAAAGTATCTCACAGGAGAGCTGAGAGGAGAGCTATTATCGTTGTATTACATCATTATTTAGTTAATAGTTTATCACCTTGGCACACTAAAGGATCAAGGATCCTCTTTTTGAGCCAATTTCTTTTGCTCGTTGTTAATTCAGTTGTAACAAATTATTTACTTTGGTTTAATAGTCGAACTGGCGCTCAATATCTGGGTACATTTGCCATGTATGAAGTGATACATACTAGGGAATTAGTGGAAAAAATGCCAAACTATCAGTGCACTTTTGTTCCTAACAATGTTGCACAATAGCAGGAATCTCTCTGACCATGTAATAGGCAAAAGAGAGTGAGAGAAGGGGGAAGGGAGCAGAATGTCATATTCTAGCAAGCAAATAGATCATCGTATATTAATGACTTGACGGCGGTGATGTAGTGGTTTTCGAGGTTACTGGGAGTGTTGCCAATCCTTTCGCGAATTCGTGGCCGTTACTGCAATGGCATCCCTGACACCATTATTTGACTCCTTGATTAGTATTGATACTTTGTCTAAGTTTGGTAATGACTGTGTGATCTCCACTTTGAGTTGAGACCTTTGTAGATATCGCTTGGGACAATTGGCTAAAAAAATACTAATTTTCTTTGACCTAGGCACTATGTTACCACCTTAAGTACTGTTATTGTCAACTACTCCCTCTGTCCCACTCATATGTTTCCAAACCGTTTCTGGCACGGAGATTAAGGAGAGAGTATGTGGTTAAAATTTGGCCATTTTGCCCTTACTATTGGTAGAATATTACAATGTGAGGGGGTGATATTTTAAAGTTTTTTTCCCCCCTTTTTAACCAATTTCATCTTCTCTCTCAAATCATCATTAGCATCTCCCACCTCTCTTTCTTTCTACACACAAATTCAGAAACAACAAAATAAAAACAAAAAATTTGGCTTTAAAATGAGCAGCAAATTCAAAACAACAAAATCAAAACATAAGTATCACCATTGTTCCAGTTGCTGCAACTGATAGGCGTAAATGGAGCAAGAACACCATGGATTGATAACAAATTGTTGAGAAAGAGATCGGAGTGAGAAATTGGGACGCCATTGATTTCGGTAAGGGAATTTTTGGGGTCAATTTTGGTTGAGGACATGCTCTTGAAGAGGAGGGAGGATGTGAGGCAGGAGTTTCGGAGGAGGTGGAGGAGGCGGTGGATATAGAGAGAGGAGTGAGGGAGGGAGTGGTAATGGAGGAGGAATTTGAGGGCCCAAGGTGGGATGGTGGTGGAGAGGTTGGAAATGGCGTCGTCTCAGAGGGTGTAGATGGTGGTTGAGGTG
>BSSO01006084.1:0-12371 GCA_030267885.1 Mesembryanthemum crystallinum
TTACCAGTGGGCCAAACACCTCTTGGGTGATTGTTTATTAAATTTGAGAATTAAGTTTGTATAACTATGTTGACAGATCGAGTCCTACGGTGGCAAAGCCCTCACATTCGGGGGTGATGTATCGAAAGAAGAAGATGTAGAATCAATGATTAAAACTGTGAGTTTCTTTGCTCTGGTATAAACTTTTTTCAACATCAAAGAATATTTGGTTGATAGGCTTTATTTGATTTCCACGTGTAGGCAGTGGATGCATGGGGAACAGTTGATATACTGGTGAATAACGCAGGTTAAATTGGTCATAGCATCTTTGACCGCTCTCCCAATTTCTTCCGCTAAACTTTCTGTTGAACCATGTATTAAGGAAGGGATCTAACAATGGGTAGAACCAATTTTTTCAATGGGCAGCCTCAAGGACTGTAATTTTCTATGTTGATCAGGTATTACACGGGATGGCTTGTTGATGAGGATGAAAAAATCCCAATGGCAAGATGTCATAGATTTAAATCTCACTGGCGTGTTTCTTTGCACTCAGGTTTGTGCAATCAGCAGATCTTTGATGTCTATCAGTTAATTTACAGATATTGATGAGTAATAGAGTTGTTCTTGATGCAGGCTGCTGCAAAAGTAATGATGAAAAAGAAAAAGGTATTTTCCAAGTGGCAAAGAATATGTTGACTAAAGCGACGGATGATACGAATCTAGATATATTAATCTAATAGTGTTCAAAGTAATGTGATTCATGAACTGATGTTCGTTACATGTTAATATTTTGGGTCTGTGATACAGGGGAGAATCATAAACGTAGCATCAGTTGTTGGTCTTGTTGGCAATGCTGGGCAAGCAAATTATAGTGCTGCAAAAGCTGGTGTCATTGGTTTCACAAAATCTGTTGCAAGAGAATATGCCAGCAGGAATATCAATGCAAGTATTATGGATTCTTCCCTTCATTTTAACACGTGGCTTTATTTGTGCTTTCACGGCTGTGATCACACCAAACAACATTTTTATGGGTTTATTTATTGCGTGTGCTTATCAAGCAGTGCATCTGACAAGTGGGTCATATTTAGATTAATGCTATTGCTCCGGGGTTTATTGCATCTGACATGACAGCCAAGCTTGGAGATGAAATTGAAAAGAAAATTCTGCAGAACATTCCCCTTGGTGAGTGATGAATGGCTGCATCTCTAAGTTAAACAGTAATAATTACCTCATTGATTGTACACACATATAGGTTCTCACAATTGATGGAGGCATGGTGATGTATGTTGAACCTTGATGGGTCTTAATTTAATATATGATAAACCAAGATCAGATTATATTCTCAGCATGGAAAATTTGATGTTCAGTGATAATTTTAAATTTGTATGGAATATATGTCCAGGACGATATGGTCAACCTGAAGAAGTTGCTGGACTGGTGGAATTTTTGGCACTTAACCCTGCTGCCAGTTACATCACTGGACAGGTATTACAACAACTATGCAAATTAGCCACTCTTCAGCTCTTATAAAGGAAAGTTTGCAACATGAGTTTTCTTTAAACGAGCAGTAAGCCTATCATGCATTTCTTTTGAGTGCAGGTTCTTACAATTGATGGAGGCATGGTGATGTAACAAATTTGCTGGTGCCATTTGATCCTAGTAAGATATCGGAATAGTGATGTTTCACATTTAGGTCAATGACTTGATGTGCTTGTTAGTGCGTATATGAGGGATGGAATGATAAGTGATCACTTGGCAGCCTTTTTGTTCATGAATTCTGGAAGTAAAATTGTTAGATTGGACAGGAAGATAATAATCAGAGACTTCATATTGATTTGCCTTTATTAGGCATGTGCAGGTTACTCAGCGAATAATTACATCTCAGTTTCACTTTGCAGCAATTTCGTGAGATGGTTTTCTGATGTTTTCAACTTTTACCAATCTGGTATAAATATTGCACATGTATCCTGGTAGCCTAGACCTGTCAAACAGGTTGACCCAACGGAGTTTTGATTGGGTCATTTTCGAGTTCAGGGTGATTGATTTTTGGGTAAATTCATTTTCGTGTTTCTTTAATTTATTTCCGGGTTATTTTGGGGTTCTGGTTGTAAAAATTGTGCCAATACCCAAAGTAATGAGTAAGATTCAGGTCGAGTTAGTCTTTGACAGCGCTAAATGGTAGTATGTATTACTTGTTGGAAGGATTGTTGGGTAGTAGCACAGTGTGCCAATGAAAGCACCGACTTTGTTGCGAATAAATGAATCTTGATGAAAAGAAATTTCTCCCCTTCTCCTTCCCCAGTCTCATAAAATCCAACCACTGCAGTGTCGTCAATGACAACTGCCCGCTAACCTGTCAGTGGCCGAAGAAAATTTCTTTTTCCTAACACGTGAATATTTTGGTTGAAACCATTTTGCTGCTTGAAGGGGGCTCATGGAGGATAGGCCGAATTGCCTGCAAAGATTCAAAGTAAAACTAACTGAAATTCACACCGAAGAAAATGCAACATTTTGGCCAGGTTTTCTTCAACAAGTTGGAGCCGAAGGGGATGTAACAAAATAGAACATAATGGAAAGGAATTGGATTTGCAACGGAACATAATAAATTACAGAATGATCACAACAAAAATAATCTTTCTCAACATGTGACAAATTCTTTTATTTATTTTTATTTATTTATAGTTTATTTTGTTGATCAGCAAAGGAATAATCTTCATCTATAACAGAGTTATGGCAGTTGCTAGCCTGCTAGATAAGACATCTTTAAATCCATTTCTGATCCTCCCATCCAAACTCTGGGTATAATCAAATGGTCATAACTCACAAGTGTCATTTTTTCAGCTGCAATAACAACGACCCCATAATTAGTCCTGCCGAGGGAAGGGTCTGGGGAGGTCCAAATGTACGCAACCTTACCTCAACACATGGAGAGATTGTTTCCGAAAATCATTTGTCATTTTTTCAGCTGCATATAAGTGAAAGGTTTTTATCAAACGGCTTTTTTTTTCTTGGTAGCAAAAGCTTTCAACGCAGTACTCCAATACAATGCCTAGTCCAACTTTGTGGTCGCCAGGCAATGTAAGACAGATGCATATGATGATTTTTACAGTTTCACAGAACCATACTTTTAGTGACCGCATTTGACAGGGCTTTAGAAGCACTTCAAAGATTAATGGGAATTTAGGACTAAATTGCACAAAAGACCAAGCCCAAGTATTCATTACACATGCATAGTTTCCTCTTCAATATTATTATAAGCAGTACAACAAAATTGTTCCGAGGGAGCCTGGTACAAAAATCAGCATCCTTAGGCTGCAAGAGAAACATCTCCTCAGTGACACTGACAGACTATATGGATACACAAATACTCAATACATCCTCAACCATAGTTACCATGCATACTACTACGAGTATGGCCTACATTTTCCTACTTCCTAATCTATCTGTTTCCTGTACAATATACAGAACCAATTTTCCCTATATACTTCAATCAACTAATCTTCAAACATACCTTCGTCTGACATACTAGGTGATTCAGTCCCATTTACACGAGGTTGGCCAGCATATTCTACACTTGAGTCACTAAGAATGCTGTAGTCAAACTCATCGTCACTGTCATCATCAGACCCTGTTTCTTCTTTGTCAGTCTTTAGCTGAGGAGAGTCTTTAGATTGGGCTTCTTTTTGCATCCTTTCTTCGATCGCGTCTTCATAAGACATTTCATACCAAACATTCCCCTTACCTACAATGGATTTGTTGTGAGCATCTGTCATCCGTTCTTGCTTACTTTTCTCCGAGTTCTTTGGCTCTCCCCAATAGTCATAACGATATAATGGGTTTGAGGGATCATATTGATCCTTGCCAAGAATACTGGGATCAACGTATTTCCCTGGTTCTTGTAATGGCAGACCAAGAGCTTGACGACTGCAGTAAGGAATACAAGCTAAAGAAATTAAAATTATCACAAATGAATAATATCTAAATTCGAAGCAGTGAAGGAGAACCGGGTAATCTTCTTCTATTTCTTCAATATCCTGGTGGTGTATTTGGGCTTGGGGAAGAAAGAGTTAGATTGTAGGTGATGATAGCGGAATGCCCAAGGAAAAGCCTTAGGAAAACAATGAATAGGTTTATGTAAGTGAATTACCAGCTTATGTCTCGCAGCAGGGCTTCTCTTTCTTCAAATGAGCGACGCCAGTGGATGAAATCATACTCGTCCATTTCTTTGTTTCTTTGTAGTTTGTCAATTACGTATTCCTCTCCTCTCTCTTCAGCTTCCTTTTGAAGTTTATTGTGGAGCTGTATAAAGACACACGTATCAGCAAAGCACAGTGCACTGAGCATATTGTACCCCTCCCCCTGCCTCCTTGGAAATTTGGGGATAGGTCAAACTCTAATTTCTCCTTCCAAAGTGGTGGTAGTCTGATATTGGCAGCTATATCAGGCAAAGGGAAGCAAATGACTAGGCACAATCTAGACTCTTTAGGCAAGAGAATTGCATGAACTAGCATACTGTTTTAGTGGTATTTTTCTAACTTCTTAGCAGAGCGGGACCGTTGGTGGGGGTGGGGACGAATGTAGCATACTTAAGAAAAGGAAGTATTCCACCTGACGCTCAGCAAACGCAGACTCCAGGTCAAGTTCTTTGAGGCTTGTTTTCTGCCATCCAATTTAGATATCAGTGTTTTAAACAGAATCACCATAAAAATAAACAAAAAAATAAAAAAGCAAAGACAACGACCATGATGGTTGTGCTCACCAATATCATTTTTGGCAGCTGCGTTTTCTTGTAATAGGCTTTGGAGTATTCCACACTATGCTGCTCATCAAACTCTTCATCGTCAGTCAGCTCTGACAATTTCTTGCCTTTATATTTATCAGGGTTTGCCTCCATATCATCCAAAATCATTTGCTCGGCAACATGCATCTGCCACAGCTGCATAATATGCAACAGATACCTTTAAAATTACAATTAACAAAGGGTGCAATAAAGAACAGCCAAAATGAGAATTTGTGTTAGAACTTCTTTAAATTGAGAATCCTACATTTTAATATCAATATAATGCTGTCATGAATACGATAGAGTTGGATGCCTTCCGTCTCTTGGACGAGGGAGAAAACAAATAACAAAAAACCCAAAACTACCAACACACAAACACAAGCAATGATTTTAGTCTTCACAAACATCCACATACCAGCATGGAGCCTTTATGTGAAATAGAAAGAATAAATACATCTCCCTAATAGGCTTGACGTAACCGCCTCTGTGGATGACAAGTTCAAAGAAGGATATACTAGAGTTTTAGACCCTCGCAACATGTCCCGGAGGATTTGCCAATTGACCGAGGTTGAATGTAGGAAGCGAGTAGGGTAGACAAACAAATACACGGGGGACCCCAAATTCTTTTGATGAGATCCACTTCCACGGGCGCTTGTTTCATGTTGTGGAAGAGGGGAATTCCAAATGCCTATTCTGCTTGTAGATACAATCCCGGCTACTCAGTACCAAAAATAGCTTTCTTCCAAGACAAACACATATCTGCAGTATACAGATAACTCCAATGCTTGGGCAATGTCCAATCCCTGCAATAGCTTTTGCTTCACCATTTACTATCAAATCCTAATTATGGTCTAAAGCATTCGATTTCCCTGTTACATATAACTAGTATGACTCAGCTGTCTACACTTTCTGCAGCATGGATTTTTATTTTCAAACTCCAAAAATCAGCATATATATGCTGCATATACAAAACCAAGCTATTGCAAAGCTGATTAACATATTGAGTTACCTTGTCGACATACGGGTGATCAGACAACAAAGACTCTTCTTCTACTTTGACTCCTTGATCCTTCTTCGGAAGAGGAGGTCTTCTACAGTCACGCTGAAATAAAGCAGCTTCAAATCAAGAGCATGGAATTTGGATACCGTTGAACTGAGATAGCATGGTTGGTACCAGCATTTCAAGTACCAGCCTATATGGTATGCAACTTAAACGTGTTTTGCAACTTGGCATAAGAAACACAAGAGTTGGATTTACCTTGGCAATAAGTGTTTGATTTGGGGCCCGGGGAGGTGGGGGAATAGGTCTTAAACATAACAAGTTAACAACACCAAGTTTCAGCAGTTGACAGAGGATATGATGACTTCATACAGAGACTAAACCAAATTCTGTCCTTTCTTTTCCCATATTGGCAGAGATAGAAGTCACTCTTATTTCAGAAACTTTTGTTAACATGTGTTACAGTCTATTTTCTGTATACATGATAGATACTAGTGGGAAATTTAGGATTGCTGCTTTAGGCTCTGTTCATTTTGTCGTTATTATCTGCATTCAGTTAATTCGGCACATTCAATTTAGTTCAATATTGCAACTTACTTTATGTTACATATTACTATTCATCATTCTGATCTTTACTAGTATAATGAATATACGAAAATAAGCTTGTACATGCATTTGTTTTTATAAATGCTCGTGTTTTCTTGATAGATCCAGTGACTTGTTCCATATGTATATCAGTATATGCATTTTCACAGATAGAAATTATAATTGTATACAGAAAGGAAGTCAAATACTTACTCGTAATTCATCGGGGTTAGTATCATCATCACGGTGAAATATCGGAGGATAGTCAAACTTATTAAATCTGTAATCAAGGAGACCAATGATTTTTCATGAAAAGCTTCAGTAGTAGCAAGGTAAGTAGGAAGATTTGAACATCTTGATTAACAGTAAAATTATGAACAAATCTTCTGTCAATTCCTATAGAAGGAAGGACTTCAGAAGAGAAGAGGCAACTGGTAGTACCGAACTGCTTACATGAGATGGTCTATGTTGGGATCCACAAAACGCAATTCAAGAGGAAAACGAAACCGGTAAGGATCTCTCTTAGCCTGAAATACAGAGCAAGCAGTCACACACATACCCATTTATCAAACTACTCCTGTTTCATAATTAGAAATCACTTTAGTAAGCTTTTTTTTAGTAAGCTTTTTTTTTTTTTTTGTTTGTTTCATATTATAATAAAGCATTTAAGACAAAGATTTATTTACCAATTTTACCTTAACTTCTTATTGTTTCATTAATAGCAAACCTTCTCTAAATCAAAGAATAATTTAGTCAACTATAGTAGTTTTGCTAATTTTGAGAGTATCACATAGTTTCCTTAATCCTTGAGACATTACCTTAAATGAGTAAATTACGAAACAGAGGGAGTGATATACATTATACATCTAATCAGTAGACAATAGATTCTGATTTATAAAATATACAAAATCTGAAAACTGAACTTGGCAGTGACATATTTAAGGCAATCTCATAGAGCATATTTTTGAAGTTAATCATCTCACTTCCTTGCAATTGGGGAACCTAAAGGATCCCAAATCATATGTCAGTTTACTGCATCACCAAGATGCAGTGTCTGATATTCCTTTACTTCATATGGCAGGAGTGAAAATGTAAATCAAGCATTAGTATCAGATAACATCTCATGATGGGGAAGCATAAAGTTTTTCAAGTGTGCCAGTCATGAGCTGCTGACAAATGGATATCTATAGAATGTCCATCGTAATGACCTGCTTACGCCACACTCTCTTATGAGTTTGAAATTTTCCCAACTCCTTTACAAGATATGTTAAACACTTAGCTGGTCCAGGAAATTGAAAATTTGCTACTGATGTACAAAAGTCAGAAAAAGATGTAAAACTAGAAGTGCAAGTGATCCCTTAAGAAGCACACATTGGATGGGTGCGTGCTGCATCTCCAACATGTGGAGACTACATGGCGCGACACAATGGCGTAAACATATTAGACATTTCACATCCCTACGAATGGCACTTCGCCATTTCTATGTTGTGTCCTTGCATGTGTCTGTGTCTGTGCAATCTGGTGATCTTGAATGCAATTTAAATTACAGCAAACCAAAGCCTCTCGGATAGTCCTGTCTCACTTTCAAAGACATTCATAAAAAGGAAAATTAAGAACAATCATATCATGTGGATCCATCTACCTAACCAGATAAGGGGAAGACTGCACGAATTAAGGGAGGTCAACTGATTCGTCAAACATAAAGCAAGGTGCACACAAATTTATCAACATTACTCACCAGAATCTCAACAACAACATGCATACCAACTTTTATGTGTTGGCGGATCCAATACCAATCATTGCCTTTAATAGGAACCCACCTGAAATGGATGGTGCACACAAGCATAGCAGAACATTGGCTGTCAGAGAAATGTTTGGTTCAAGGTACCTCTTGGAAATCAAATCAAAGGCAATGATATTCATCAACTGCTATTGAAAGATGGTTAACTATCTAACTTAATCAACAGACATGCCTTTTCATTAAATTTGGATCCTTATTAATTGATTAGTTATATGGGTGGTAATGAATCAGAAAATAATTGCCGCTAATCGGCCAGCCTGACCTACTTCTCTTGCCCAGTACTTTGGAGTACAGATATAGATATTTGACTTAACCCATTTGCAAGGTTCATCCCAAGCCTTTACTAGAAACCCACATGGTAGTTTCTTCAATTAACTAGATATTCTATAATTGTGGGATAAGTTCCTATCATTTGGCAGTGAATGCAATTGCTTGAAAAAATTCCAACATTTTTTGCATCACTAAAGCACAGTGATTGCCTCAATTATATGCTGTAATGTACTTGCAAAGCCCAAAACTAAAGCAACAGGAGAGCACACTAGGAACCGCACTAGAACTAAATTAATAATACTGTTNGGAAACAAGACCATAAAGAAAGAGAAAGTACCCGTCATGTACCCCTCCAATATCAATGAATGCCCCTTGATACAGGTGCAAAGTTGTCACCTTACCAACGCAAATCTGTACATTTCAAATTATATTAGCTCACGTAATTCACAAAATTCCAATCTATCTAGCTATGTTAAATCCATGTAATGAAATAATATTTGGGTACTTGCCCTCCTAAAATAAAATATAAAAAAATTGAGCATGAATAGATTGGCACTTGACCACCAGCTGGCAAATCAGCAGAGCTATGAGTTGCAGTTGAAAACCAATAAACATCAAGTTGGGAGATGGATGAACACATCATGCACTAAAAGATACCGCACTCGAATTTGTGAGCCCAAGCCAATAAAGATGCACAGAAATAGTGCTTTGATTGATGGGTGGTTTCAAGGTGTATTAAAGTATGCTTCCGGATGTTCCAACTCTCGAACACTTTCTTTATGTGTATCAAGCTTTGACTCAATGGATGTTTTGATCCTATGCTCTTTTCCAGTTTAATATAACAGACTTTAATCATTAGAAACAAAAACAAAAACAGAAAGATAAAGCAATACAGGATTGGATAATGTCAATGGTGGACAAGGCTGGCATTTAGTTTCAAACCAAACTTGCAATAGTAAGCTCATAAAAGGATATTGAGCTTCAAGAACTTACTTGTCCGGGATAATAGAATGGTAGCTCATACTGCAAGCAAAAGATACATTATAAATTAAGGACTTCTCATATCGAGTACCAAAATCAAATAACTCGAATAAGGTAGGTAAAAATAGCAGATGCCCTACCATTCCCTCCTCATAATCTTTGCCTCGTTTCCGCCTACCTGGATAATAATCTTGATCATACTGCAAAGAGCATTATCAATTAGGTCAGCATTATCGACTACCCAATCAAGCTTATTAGATAACAAGAGCAAATCACTAGCTATTACAAATGCCACTTCAAGAACAATCAGTATTTCCAATTAAGTTATGGGACAACAGACTACACAAACACAGGCAAAAATCACAATCTGATTTAGTGACTCTTTTAGCTATGTTCAAAGCCAGAACTTCACATAACAAAGAACAATAAGCATAAGCTAGCAACTTAAGACAAAGACACAGGTTTTATCCAACCAACCTTATAAGACTCTTCCTCTAGCTTATCCTTGTTATGCTCAACCCATTCCTCATATTGCTTAAGAAACACCTTATACCTATCCATACACAACTCTTCTTTCTCTATCTTCCCGTCCTGCAGCTCCTCAACCACATATCGCTTCGCCATCATCTTATGCCCCTCCCTTATAAACTCGAGCTCCTTACGATCAACCTCCCACCCGCGTGGAGGCCAATCCCTTGGAGCCACGTGGCGAACGAGCAACGGCGTTGCCCACATTGTCTCCAGTGGGTCCAATATCTCACCCTGGATATCAAACTGTTTAGCATAATACTCATCCTCACTCACTCCCATTTCCTCCATTTTCTTCTTCCTGTAACTGGGTTTCAGCATCTTAAAAGCCTCAATTGCTTCAGGTGTCTTCAATGGAACTTCTTCCCCCTCATTGAGTGATTTTCTGGCAAAATCAGCCTCAGGAGAGAGAATCTCTTCCCATGGCGCCCAACCCCGCTCGACCCAGTTCCGCTTTCGGGCTTCTTCCTCTGATTCCTTCTCTTTTGGCCCAAATTGCTCGAGGAAAGTCTCATCAACTGGGAATTCATCAGAGGCATAGGCTTTTGGGGGAAAATGGGTTCTGGGTTTTAGAGGAAGGGTGAAAAGAGTGGATTGAGGGTTTTGGGGTTTGGTATTTGAGGTGGGTTTAAGGAGGGTTTTAGGGATTAAGGAAGAAACAGGGAAGAATTGTGAGATTTGGAGGATTTGCATTTCTCTTGCAATGGTGTGTCTGTGTAAGAGACACAGGGAGAGGGGAAGAGAGTGGAGAGAAGTGGGAAGAAGGAAGAAGAGATGATGGGTTTAAGTGGATAAAGTTTGGTTTAAACAATTGGGCGGTTTAAGCATTTTTCTCCATTGTTGCCTTGTACATTTTGTAGGCATTGTAGCAACATTCTTTTGGGAAAAGAGTGTCGAATTCTTTTGTGTTTGGTTTGGGTCTAGCTCAGTTTTGGTTGCGTTTTGTTCAGGTCGAGTTGGTTTGGGTTGTATTCAGTTCAGGTTTTCATTGGTTCAAATTATGTTCTGTACGGCTTTATTTGAATATGGATTGTTAGGGCATGTGAATATCGAGTTGATTTTGGTTCAAATAACTTCGGGTATTCAGGTTTAAATCGGATTGTAACTGTTTAGGGTTGGTTCAGAGTCAATCGAGTTGTTCTTGGTTTTAGGGTAGTTTTACCATGTCTAGGCATGCATGCCTTTATGTCATTTTACATGAGCATTGATTTTTGACGAATGACTAAGTGGTCGTTTGGTTGATTGAGTTTTCGAGTTTATATAAGTGCAATTATTCATGGTTAAAGTGTCACGGAGGGATATTAGTTAGCTATAAATTGGTACTCTATTTTTGTGAAGAAAAATATATTGGTAAATGATAAAAAGTATTTAAGTTAGTAATTTTTTAATTGAAAAATACCTTTATTTTTTTGTACAAGTACCGGGGCTTCTTTTTTTTTTCAGAAATTTTCTGGGGTGCCTCTTAACTTTGATGTAGTGTATGTGGTACTCATTCTTTTTGAAGTGTGCATGTGGTACCCCTAAACTTTCAACAAAGTTACCATTGTACCCACTAAGGCTTAAAAGAGATCATTATACTCTTGACATGGATTTTTTTTTTTTTGTAATGACATTGTTTGACTTTATATATTTCTCTTTTATAATTTCAACTGATAAAATCCAAAACATACAAAAATAAAATATTATCAATTTAAAATTAAAACTAATATTTGAAAATTTTACAATTTTGACATTTAAAACTCATAAAAAAAAAGTAAAATAAAATTGAAAACTAGAAAAATAAATATAAAATATGTGAAATATTATATAAATACTCTAAAATTTTATTTGAATTTAATTTTTTTTTTCATTTTTTGCAATTTTTAAAAAGACTATTTTCCCTTTACAATTCATATGTTTGTAAAGGTTATGTTTGACTTTATAATTTTCTCTCTTTTAAAGTTTCATTTGATAGAATAACAAATATCAAAAATATAGAAAAAAAAATTAAAATACACACCCCAAGTTAAACATATTTATTTTTATATAAAAATATAGAATATCTTTAAAAATTACAAAAAAAGAAATTAAAATTTTCAGAAATAAACAAAATTTTATATTTATTAGAAAAATATAAAGTTATATATATTTCCTTTTCCAGTTTTCAATTCTGTTACTTTTTAATTAATTTTTTTTTTTTACTTTTTCCAATATCAGTTTTAATTTTAACATTTTAATAATATTTTTATTAATTGAAATTATAAAAGAGAAAAATATAAAGTCAAACAATGTCATTACAAAAAAAAAAAAAAATGCATATCAAGGGTATAATGGTCTTTTTAAGAATTAGTGGGTACAATGATAATTTTGTTGAAAGTTTAGGGGTACCACATGCACACTTCAAAAAGAATGGATGCATTATATCAAAATTCAGGGGTATCCCAGGAAATTTTCGTTTTTTTTTTTTA
>BSSO01006085.1:0-12370 GCA_030267885.1 Mesembryanthemum crystallinum
ATTACTTCAGTTTACAAGTATGAGACGAAAGCTATGTTTTATGATCAGTTTATGATGTTGAATGAGTTCAAGTTCAAGTCACTAATGTTTATAGTGAAAGAAGGCACTTTGGGTAGTTTAGGAACCATTGGGTACAACTATGTGTTATTAAAACGTCTTATTTGAGTTACGGCCCCCAGAAGTGGCCATGTCCCCTAGATGTGGACATTATCCCCAAGAAGTGGATAGTAATTCCAGCCCCCAGATGTGGCCAGTGTTTAAATGCCCCCAGATCTGGCGGCCCTAGGACCTACACTCCCTTGTGCCAAGTAAAGAAAGAAGAAGTATAATGTTTAACTTTGTTATAAGTGTTTCAATAACAAGTTATAAAGATTGATTTATTACTAGCTTATGTTTCTTCATTGAGTTTAGAAAAATTTGGCGATAACTACATTTTAAGTTTCACTTTTTGAGAATAACTACCTTATAATTTTTTTTTTTGAAAATAACTACCTTATAACCACTTTTTTTTTGTCGATCACTACCTCATGCCCTATTCCAGCCAATAAAGCATGTGGATTGACCATTTTACCCCAGTTTAATGAATAAAATGGGTTTTAATTTTTAATTTTTATTTTTTAAAATTTCTTTTTGGTTTTACCTCCCCTTTTCTTAATTCCTTTCCAAATCAAAATAAATAATACCTCTTTAAGAAAAAAGAAAATTATTTATTTTCAAAAAGAGTGAGGGGTAAAATGGTCACTCAATATCTTTTTTCGCCGGAAAAGGGGCTAAGGTAGTGATCCACGAAAAAAAAGTGGTTATAAGGTAGTTATTTTAAAAAAAAAAAAAAAATTATAAGGTAGTTATTGGCAAAAAGTGAAACTTAAAAGGTAGTTATTGGCAAATTTTTCTTGAGTTTATAAACAATATTTGAATGAAAATCAGTTGCTGTTTGAATTTCAACTCAAGAATTTATGAGTTAATAAGTATATCAAGTTTTGACTTATGACTTATAGTTATATGTATATTGAGTTTTCGACTTATGAGTTATACACATAGCATGAAAAAGATTTTCAAGTGATTTTATGATATTCCCTCTCATCCCCATTTTATAAAAGAATTTCCAACGGTTATTTTGACAAGGTGGAGTAGTGATTACATAGCTTCGGCTAACGTGTTATAAATGTTTTTGTTTTTCACAGTTCAAGATCATATTGGGACGGGAACAAGTGAGGACGTTGATTTAAGCTCAAATGAGTTTCAAAGCTAACTAGTTATGTCTAGTTTCATTAATTCATGTTGAGGTTGTAGTCACCTAGATAATAATTAGAATCATTTGAGTAATGATAGATAAACGATTAGCTGAAGAGCCTTACACTCCTCCCCGTGAGTTGAGTGTGGCGGTAACGCCCTGGATATTAGCTGGATTTTAGTTGGTTGGTTTGGATATTTATATTGTTTATTGAAACAGGTTTTTATTTAAGCCTTTAAGGCTGGTTTGTTGTATTTTCAAACGGAACTCTGTCGGATTTTCGGCTCGAGTTTATTTATTTATTTACTAGAAATCTGGGGTGTTACAATTATGCCACCGATCCAAATAAGTAGCATTTCTTTCTCGTAAGAACTGAAATAAGATCTTTACCGTTCAATATTTGATCCAACGACTTACTGGAGTTCTCATAAATGATGAAGTTCTCATACACACACACACACACACACACACACACACACACACACACACACAGATATATATATATATATATATATATATATATATATATATATATATTATATACACCAACTCCTATAATGATCTAACTTTCTGTAGATTTTTGAGTGCTCTGAAAACCGCTTCAGGCATATGATGAGCGTGCTTTGCTATCGTACACCCCTAAGGCGGCCGACGGGGTGGCCGTGGGCGAGGCACCCCAGTACTGTAGATCGGGGGCTCAGTTAGTACTCGTCGTGAACCCCCTCTTCAGTCACTAGTGCTTTTTGTCGATGAGAATGCGATAACCCCTAATGTTGCAATCAAGAATCCTCTCCTTGTTGGCAGCACCCTAAGCAAGGAAATCATGTCGTCGGTGACGGTGGTGGTTCCAATAGCTGTGCGAGATTGGACCTCTCCACTAATGTCAACCTAAAAACTCCGGTAGCAAACCCTAAAGTAGTTCAACCAGAGGCTCCTCCTATAGTGAAGAACAATACAGTGCCATGGTTAGGATTATTTGCCAACAACCGGAATGTGGTGCATGGTATGTATTTAAATTTTATACCACCTATTATTCATGATGGAAAGAAGGTCGCTGAACTCGTGAAAGATGATGTTGAACAGCAACACCTTGTATGGCAAAATGCAATTGTCTTTTATGTAGCTGGAGAACAACGCGCTTTCTCGTTTATGGAAAAATATGTGATTAAGTTATGGAATTCAGTAGCTAAACCTACTCTTTATCTCCATGATGAGGGGTTCTTTATAGCAAAATTTGAATCTACACATGATAGGGATATTGTGCTTTACTCTGGCCCCTATTCTGTCAACAATATGCCTATTATTATGAGAGCCTGGACCCCGGATTTCAATTTCAAAGAGGAATTCTTAAGGGTTCTTCCCCTCTGGATTACACTACCAAACCTCCCCCTTCATTATTGGAGTCTAGATTCGTTAAGCAGAATAGCTAGTAATATTGGTAATTGTATGCTGATGAATGTATTGAAAAACACTTAAGGGTGTCTTATGCCAGGGTCTTAGTTGAAGTTGATGTTACTCAGGAGATCCCCTCCACTGTTTCTATTTTGGATCCTAATGGAAGAAGGTTTGATCAGCCTATTTATTTTGAATGAAGACCTGAATTTTGTAAGGATTGCCTACAGTATGGTGATGATTGTGCCAAATATGTGCTCAAACAAAAACCTCAAGTACCTGACTCCAAGCCAAAGAATCAGACTAAAAAATGGGTTGCTAAACCTAAACCTATAGTGGTTGTCAAGGGAAAAGGCAAGGAAAAAGCTGCAGAACCTACTGAAGAACATGAAGATACTGTGGTTACTTCTATACGTCAGACTACTTTTACCAATGGGATTGTCACTCATAATTATGAAAATGATGAGAGTTCTAAGGTTACTGAGCCAGAGGGGGGACCCGTGGTGATAAGACAAGGTAACAGCTATAGTGCTACCTCAGGTTTTCACAAATAAATCATTCCTCATTCCTCTAATCCTTTTGAATGTTTGGAGTCTATTATTGAGCAAATTGTTCTTGATAAGCCTCTTGAGGCTCAGGATCACCCCCTTCCTCTTCCATACGAAGATCCTCACTTGGAATGTGAGGGGGTTGAATAAACCCTGTAAGAAAAGGGAGCTCAGGAAATTTTTGAAGGCAAATCAAATCACCATAGCAGGTATTATGGAAACTAGAGTTAAAGTTCACAAGGCAAATGTTATTTTAAATAAAATAGCTCCTCAATGGGAGTTTATCCACAACTATGCTTCCGCTACTAATGGTAGACTTTGGATAAAATGGAAGGCTACAGATGTTGATGTTACTGTTCTCCATTCTACAAATCAACTTATTCATTGCTATCTAGAGTGCAAATACACTAGATTTAGATGTATCTTCTTCTTTATTTATGGGATGAGCACTATGGAGGAGAGAAAAGAACTTTGGCACTCCCTTAGTCAACTCAGTCAGGGGGTTGTATTGCCATGGTGCATCAGTGGGGATTTCAACACTGTTTTACTACCTGAAGATAAAATTAATGGTACAGAAGTTTCATTGGCAGAGACCAGTGACTTTCAAAAAATTTTGGACTCACTTAATATAAGTGTGGTCAAATCTAGTGGTTATACCTGGCAATCGGGTCAGTCAGGTTGAGTTCGGGTCGGGTCATTATCGGATCGAGTCAAAAGTAGGCCAGTCACTTTCGGGTCGGGTTTGGTTACAGGTTGACCCAACAGGTTGAGGGTGTTTTTTTTTTGTCTCCATTTTAACAAGAGTTTTCCATTCTTTATACCAAAAATTAAAAATAATGGACCTTAGTTTTCGATTGGCTTATACTTAGCAATGATAATTCAAGAAATATAAAAATAAATTATACTATCTCGATTTGACCCGATCACAGAATGATCGGCTCATGAGGCCCGTTTGTTCGACCTGTATATTGGATGAACATGGACAATCATTTTTGTGAACTTATAGAGGCTTGACCTAAATCCACTAGACGACCTTTAGTCCACGGGCGAGGTAAAAAACCATGTCAAACCCGACTTGTTTCACGCCCATGCCTGCTTTTGATCATCTTTAATCTCAATCAAACGATTTAATGCTTGGAGCACAAATAACAGTAACCCTACCATGAACATATTGTTCACAATAACGTGAATAGTAGATAGACAATTAGTTAATCAAATATCAAACTACAAAGATTCAAAAGTGATCTTATTTACATTGTAATTGCACCTGCCTGGATAGGAAGGGATAATAAAAGGAGGAATGCGGTTATTAGAACAGACCAAACAAATAAGTGTAATCTATGCATAGTCATTCCAAGGGCACGCATGTTGAAGATAGTTGTGATAAAATTGATAGAACCTAAAATGGATGAGTACCAGAGAGATGCAGACTAAAAATGGCTAAATCAACGGATCCTCCAGAATGGCTCGTAATACCACTTAAGGGAGGATAGACCGTCCACCTAGTTCCGCTAACCATTTCCACTAAGGCAGAGCTTAAGAGGAGCAAGAGACTTGGGGGCAACAACTAAAAGAAGATATTACTTAATCGTGGAAATGCCATGTCAGGGGCACCTATCAGAATTGGAACAAACCAATTACCAAAGCCACCGATCATCGTGGGCATTACCATAAAAAAGATCATTAAAAACGCGTGAGCTGTTATTAAAACATTGTCAAGTTGATGATTTCCACCAAGGATTTGATTGCCGAGGCGGGCTAATTCCATACGAATCAGTACCGAAAAGCATGTTCCCATCACCCCAGCAATGTCACCGAAGATAAAGTAGAGAGTGCCGATATCCTTGTGGTTAGTGGAGAAGAGCCAACGATCCAGACTTCTCATAAGACTAAAAAAAGAGCAAATAACAGAAAAGACACAGACAGGCCCATACCGACCATCGGCGTCCTCTTAATAAATTTTCGGGGGGTGTGGGTTGCTGCCTAAAATGGGCCATGGGTGACGCAGGCCACCTTAGAAGTGGCCTTCCGCGATTAATTTCGATATCTTTGAAACATTGACTCTCGCTGCATGGTCATCTCCGACGGCCGATAATTGGGCGACTGTTCGAAAGGCACCCCGCGTATGAATATCGTGCGCTCATCGTTTCTTCGATTTCAGGGGAGAGGGAGACGAAACGGAGTTATTTCGCCAACTAGGTCTCCTTTAAGAGGTCTCCTTAACATCTATGTCGACTTCACTACTCGTAAGAGCTCTCTTTAACATCCGGGTCTCTTTAACATCTAGGTCTCCTAACATCCAGGTCGACTTCACTCCTCATAAGAGGTTCCTAAATATCCTTAGGTCGATTGCATAACGTTATGTCTCCCGCACTCCTCATAAGAGATTTCTTTAACATCTTTTATGAGGTCGATTGCACTCCATTACATCTCCCATTAGGTCGGTTGCATTCACGTTACGTCTCCCGCACTCCGCTACATCTCCCATCAATTGTATTCACGTTGCTTAAAATAGTCTGGTGGAGTAGGGGTTGGGTAGGGTCGAGTCCCGTCAGGTCCTCGATCTCGTAAACTCGATCAAGTCACTAAAGTGCCTACGCAGCTAAATCTCCATCAACTGCACTCCGTGTACACCCCGTTCCGTCTCCCACCTCGATCGTAACTACGATCGAGCAGATAAATCTCCACGATTGCATAACGTTACATCTCCCGCACTCACATTACGTCCCATTACGTTACGTCTCCCACACTCATAAAGTTACTTTTCACAGTAGTCCGGTGGGGTTGGGGTTGGGTCTGGCATCGGTCTTTGATTGTTCTTTAAGAGGTCTTCTTTAGAGGTCGAAGTAGTTCTTTAAGAGGTCGATTGCACAAGGCTTGGAGTTTCAAAAAAAGTACATATCTTAAATTACAAAACATAATTTTTTTAAAAATACAGCAAGAGCTTGATTCAACGGGTAGATCGGGTCGGGTCTTGACCCAGAAATATTCGGGTTGTTCGGGTTCGGTCATTTTCGGGTTTCGGGTCGCAATGTTGTGTTCATGACCCATTATTTCGGGTTCGGGTCGGTTTTCGGGCCGGGTCAAATTTTGGCAGGTCTACTAGTGGTAGATACCACACCTGGTCTAATGGTCATATTAGCAGCAAGTTTGACAGAACCATTTGGCATCTGCTTTATGGAACCATCACAGCTGTGGTTGGAGAACCTCTCTGGTCATATCATTCACCAATCATCATAGATACTACTACTAGTATGGGAAATCATAAGAGACCCTTTAGATTCTCTAATGTGATTGCTTCACACCCTCATTTTCTGGATACCGTAAGCCAGAGTTGGTCAGAGATACCAGTGCATACTTTGTCACAACTATGGAGCGAACTTCAGAGCTGTAAACACCCCATCAAAGCTCTGTTCTAGCAAGAGTTTGGAAATATTGTAGAGAAGATTGATACAGCTATAGCTGCCCTTACACTGCATAAGCAATAGACTCAACTTAGTCAACTTGTAGCTGACTTTCAACATGAGAACATGTTGCTGGCTGAAGTAGAGAAATGGGATGATATCCTTGAGAGGGTCTACAAACAACAATCCAAAGCTCATTGGATCCAGGTAGGTGATGCAAATACAAAATTCTACTTTGCCCACATGGCTGAGAAAAGAAATAAAAGTACCATTACCTCTCTTGTGAATAGTCAAGGCACCAGGATCACCAAGTTTAATGATATTAGAAAGGAGATTGTTGATTTCTATAAGAGTTGAATGGGTTCTACTGATTCAACTCTTCAGGGGGTAAATGTGCAAATCTTGAGGGCTGGACCTGCTCTGTCTCGAGTCCAACAACATCTGCTAATTGCCCCCATATCAGACTCTGAAATTAAAGTTGCTCTTTTTAGTATTGATGATAATAAGTCCCCTGGAATTGATGGATTTAATTCCCTATTTTTCAAGAAGGCTTGGTGTCAAGTTGGACATGATATTATCTAAGCTCTTTACAACCAAACTGCAGGGGATTACTGGTGACATTGTTAATAAAAGGCAGGCTGCTTTCATCCCAGGGAGGAATAATAGTTACAATATTATCCTTAGCCATGAATTGGTCAAAGGGTACACTAAGAAGGGCATCTCCCCTAGGTGTATGATCAAAGTAGACCTACAAAAAGCCTATGACTCAGTAGAATGGAATTTTATAGAGAAAATCCTCAAATAACTTGGCTTTCCTGCAAAGTTTGTGAAGATTATTATGACTTGCATTTCCACTATCAAATACTCTATACTCATCAATGGAGTCTATTCTGAATCCTTCCCAGCCAAGAAAGGCCTTCGCCAAGGTGATCTACTATCTCCTTATCTTTTCACTTTTATGATGGAGTATTTATATAGAGTTATATTGGCAAAAATACAAAAAGAGCAGCTCGCTAGGCCGAAAACCCGCAAGGGTGACCTAGGCAAAAGTTAGGGCATCAAGCGCCCGCTAAGTCCGTTCACTCAAAATGGCTTAGGCAAAATTGGCAAGCCCACTGGACGATCACACAAGACAATGATCCAGACAAAATCAAGGGCACAAACAAACATGAGTCCATGAACTACGTCGGTCTGATTCCAAATTGGATACGTAGGTAACATACATGAGGCCCGGCCATAATAATCACTCAATTACATAAGTCTTCTAAAGGTCCTACGTGATCACCCACTAAAGGCAACTCATAATTTTAAGGGCTTGACATCTCTGTGATTTACCCCTTCATGTAAACTAGGACTTGGATTCGAACTTGCAAACTCTACATGGTTTCCCACAAAACGCCTATATTTTCGTTTTTTAGCACTTAGCCAAGCTTTCTTCACAACACCACACTTACACCCGAGACTCTCTACCTCGGATCAGTCTTAGCACTCAAAACTCGGGGTCTATAGCCATCACCTCTCGAGTCATTAAGCATTCATTTGCATCT
Organism: Mesembryanthemum crystallinum; assembly: GCA_030267885.1. Classification (NCBI taxonomy): domain Eukaryota; kingdom Viridiplantae; phylum Streptophyta; class Magnoliopsida; order Caryophyllales; family Aizoaceae; genus Mesembryanthemum; species Mesembryanthemum crystallinum. The sequence continues at coordinate 8,126 of BSSO01006085.1, forward strand.
ACGAAATGCACCCTCCAGGGTACCACTTTCAAGCTGGGGGCTTTCATCCCTTTTATCATGGTTCACCAACATTTACGGACCCCGAGTCCTTTTAGCACGAGGCACATTGAGCTTGTCTACCCCACTCCAAAGCGGGGGCTTTCTCCTTTAAAAGATAGCATTCCTAGATCAATGGTACCTTCAAAGCATCCTCCGCCTTTGCGTATACAATAAGGTACTTCATGAATCCATTCCAAACTGGAGGCTCCTCGCTCTCATCAACCATGAGTCAATGTCATCCTTCGACTCAAGGTCTTCTACACTCGTACACTACAAACATTGGTCACCCCACTCCAAAGCAGTGGCCCCTTATTCGCCTGCATGGCACCATCGCTCCTCATGTCAATCTTGTCTCTTTGAGGGACACTTGGAATGAAATTTCTTCACAAATCAATACTCGGCTATCACTTGATGTCTGTCTCCCTAACATTACATATCTTATATCACACCATACTTCGAAGTCTGTCTCCCTCAACATTGCATCCTTCTTGCATCATCACCTCATGGTCGAGTCGCATGGAGCTTGTGCATAGCATAACATTATAGAACCCTTCACCTCCTGAAAGGCCCATACACATCACATACTCCACACCTTGCATAAGTTAACATCCATTTAGCATCACATACACATCCTCACATGGATCCGTCCCATATTGCATGAAAACTTTGTCGGGTCCGCCCCATGTCGCATGAGCATTTCACGGGTCCGCCCCGTGTCACATAAACACTTTGTCGAGTCCGCCCCATGTCGCATGAGCACTGCACGGGTCCGCCCCATGTCACATGATCACTTCATGGGTCCGCCCCATATTGCATGATCACTTCAGGGGTCTGCCCCATGTTGCACAAACATTTAGTCGGGTCCGTCCCACGTCACACGTACACATTCACACAGTCCGTCCTTCGTATCATTTCACATTCACAAGGTCCGTCCTTGATGCAAGATCCGTGCTTATCATACGTCATGTGTTTCATGTTATCACTACATGCTCTGTGCATATTCTTTTGATGCCCTATCTGTGCCTCGGGTGCTCCGCACTAAACAAGGACAATCGAAGAATAGAGCACCCTACTTTATCAAAGCAAATACCTTCAAAACCAAGAGCATCCTACTCCTAAAGCATGAGCACGGGCGAACTCCGAGTTTAAGGCATCCCCAATCAAGAGGGGCTTACCTTTACAAAATCTTTCCACCTCCCTCGCGGAATCCTAAACCCGACTTGGCTCGTTATTTACAAAACAAAGTTTTCAAACAAAACCCTTTTTAAACCCGACTTGGCTCGGTACGTACAAAACAAGCTTCTTGGCAACCCTTTTCACCTCCCCCGCTGAGTATTAAACCCCACTTGGCTCGGTATTCACAAAACAGTTTTCTATCAAAACTCTTTAGTAGTCTGAGGGGCGGTAGCACATCCGTTCTTTCATTCAACAAGTGGCAACTCACTTAAACACCAAACATGTTTTTATAACTTTTTAACAGTTTGAGAGAATGGTGGTCCATCCATTTCTTTCATTGAACAAGTGGAAAACCACTTAACAAACTCTTTAAGCAGGAGAGCGGTGGTCCATCCGTCTCTTCCATTCAACAAGTGATTTCTCACTTAAAACCAGGTTTAACTTTGTATTTGCAAAATCAAAGTACATTTAATCCCCAGTGAAGCGCCCGACATGGCTCAGCATTCACAAAGCATTTAACCCTTCCCCAATGAAGCGTCACCAACGCAGTTTTAAAACGCATCAAACCTGATTAACTCGGTATTTCACAAAAACAAAAACAGGTTTTTCCACAAACCTTTTTTATTAGCAGTTTGAGAGAACAAAATTCAATTGGTTCCTCTCATTCAACAGGTGGACCTTCACCTTAACACACATTAAACCCGATTTTACTCAGTACTCGCAAAACAGGTTTTCGACAAACCTTTTCAGCAGTCTGGGAGAATGAAATCCAATTTGTTCCTCTCATTCAATAGGTGGACCTTCACCTCAACACACATTAAACCCGATTTTACTTGGTACTCGCAAAACAGGTTTTCGACAAACCTTTTCAGCAGTCTGGGAAAACGAAATCCAATTTGTTCCTCTCATTCAACAGGTGGACCTTCACCTTAAACACATTAAACCCGATTTTACTCGGTACTCGCAAAATAGGTTTTCGACAAACCTTTTCATCAGTTTCAGAGAATAAAATCCAATTTGTTCCTCTTATTCAATAAGTGGACATTCACCTCAACACACATTAAACCCGATTTTACTCGGTAATCGCAAAATAGGTGTTCGACAAACCTTTCAGCAGTTTGAGAGAATAAAATCCAATTTTTTCCTCTCATTCAACAGGTGGACATTCACCTCAGCACACATTAAACCCGAATTTACTCGGTATTCGCAAAATAGGTTTTTCGACAAACCTTTTAAGCAGCTTGAGAGAACGAAACCCAATTCGTTCCTCTCATTCAACAGGTGTCTAACCACCTCAACACACATGTCGCTCCCCAGCAACAATCAAGACTCGCCATCCCAGCCGGGTCTCGGACTACTTTGACTTTTGCTCTTCCCCAAAGCTTAGTCAAAGTGGGAGCTTCTGTAGATGCCCTAATCGGTGTCTCTTAAGTCCTCGCCTCACCCGATGACGATAACAATAGCCGACTTGGAAATGATGAACACCAAAGGAAAGATCTCAACCTTGGCACATCTCTCATAAAACTTCCTCTCATCTTGTAGCCCTTACTCTAAGCTTTCCAGAACTTCAAACGGCTCCTCAATCGGAGTCCCAGATCAAAAGTTATGAGCATTTGAAGTTTTCAGCCCAAAATCGAGCTTGAACCGGCCCCACGGGTCCAAAACCCGACCCTCGACTCGTGGAATATTCCCGAAAATCATCTTGACGAAATCACATGTGCCCAAAAATGGTCCCCGCATCCCAAACTGTACTAAAACGCGAGACCGGCGCAATAGCGTTGCCGGTTCGGCGAAGCTCAGACCGGTCAACCGGGCGAAGCAGTGCCCGGTAGCCTGGGCAGACTTGCCCGGCAGGGCATTTTAGTGCCCAGTTTGCCCGTTTCGTGCCCTTTCATGCCCTTTTGTGCCATTTTATGCCATTTTCTTTCATTTTTCACTTCCTACCACTATAAAAACCCCATTCCACCTTCATTTCAAGGAGGGGGGCAAGATTAAGCAAGCCAAATTGATTAGAGGAAACTCCCCACATAATCATAAAAAGGCTAAAGTAAGGTTACTATGCCCAAATAGAGAGAGAGAGTGAGCCAAATACAAATCCATCACCAATCTCCTTTAACCATTCACCATCAGATACACCTCCATCACCATCCTCCACCTTCAACCTTACACCACCAAAATCAACCCCACCTCCATTCACCTTCAACCACTTTCATCCCAAACACACATCCGAGCACCACAAATCATCCAAGCACCGCAAATCGCATCCAAGCATCACAAAACACACCCACGCACCACAAAATCAAACACCCTTCAAGCACCCACTTTACATCCTCCGAGGGGCGAGATCCTGCCAAGATCATACTCAAGCGAATGGTGTTCTAATCCAAGGAGCTATCCCCAGGGCACACTACTTTGGTGAAATTCTCTTTTCTATCATTTTTCATTTCTTTTTTATTTTTATTTGGCATAACATGTTTATTATCATGATTAACTCTTAGATAATATTCATCATGTGATTTGTTGGCTTGACTTATCTCTAGATTTAAATAAACCCAACACGAATTGAACCTCATGTTCACTTGGCTAAACATCACCAAATAAATCATGCTCATCTAATCTATTATTTTGCAAAGCAGGTAACTTGTAAAAACGTGCTAAATGGAATCAATGCACCAAACACTTGCGGTTTACCCATTGATTCCATTCATGGATATGAGCTCTAAATGGGTTCGGTTCACCCAATCGAATTCATTCGTGAGTATCAAAGTGACCACCTTAATGTGTTGAGTGCATAATCACCTAGACATAAACCAGAAATCGGGCCAAAATATTGAACATGATGTGAATACAATGACAAAGTTTCGATCCATTTAAGTAGATCTCACATCCCCGAACTCGAGTCTCTTTTAGGCAACTTGAAGTCACGCCCTACATCGGGAATAGGGCGCATTTGGCTCGATCATGGTATCTTTCTAGATATTCGTGTTCGATGCCTTCGCGGTTTCCATGTTCCTAAAAACATGGTGGCGA
>BSSO01006086.1:0-12369 GCA_030267885.1 Mesembryanthemum crystallinum
TCCAACTACTCCCCCACCCCTTTTTGGGGTTATTTTGGACTTTTAGTAGCTTTCTTAATTTGTGTGCCAAAGAGTACTAGCCTAGGAGATTTAGAGACGGAGGTAGTACATGTTACTGGTGAGTGATGACTGATAACCAATATATAAATTGAATAATTTAATACTAATATTCACCTAATACCGTTTACTTTTGACTTGACTTGTATATTGAGTGGATTTACTTGTCATTGGGTCAGAAATCCTTTCTTCCAATTTGACAAAGCATGATCAACAAGATTCAGTGAATTTAACAACAACATCTACTAGAATATATACCAACTCCATTTAGGCCCTATTAATTCCTCCATTATCATTCTATTTTCATTTAAGTTTAGCTTTTCGAATTATTTACTTTTGTAATGTATTTTCACTATCATTTTATACTTATGTTGCATGCTTTGGAAGAATGAGGATGGTAATAAGCATGTTATTCGACTTATTGCCATCTTATAGTCGCTATGGATAATGCGAAATGACATTGTCTTCAGAAGGGGTGTCTTTGACCCGGGTAAAGTTTCTGCAACCGGAGATGCAATGATTGCATGGGATTTGGATTGGGCTGCTTTAAGGAAAATGCAACGGAATGGGTATGGCAAGGATAAGAATCGTGATTAGAAATTAATTGTTCATCCATCTCCTAGTGCAGCGATCATCGCACGAGTCAGTGGTGAATCATGGGATTGTACTCTACTTACCAATGGAGCATGGATCAAGAAATCTCTCCATGCTAGGTTGGGGGTGGGTCTCCTTTGATGTTGTTGGTATTTGCCGGGGAGGTGGTGCAAGGTTCCTTTTCTCCGGCTCTACTCTGATGTCGGAGTGTTTAGCATGTCTTGACGCCCTCAAATGGACGGCTTCGAAAAAGTTTAGGTTCCTAAATGTTCTACCAGAGTCTCAATTGTTGGTCGACTTCCTTGGAGGCAGAAAGAAGACGGACAGGGAAGTTACGGTGATTTTGAAGGCAATCTCGACGGAGGGAGCCGCTTTTAGTAACTGTGTGGTTAGTAAGGTAAGTATGTTAGTTTTGAAGGAGGCCCACATGCTTGCCACTAGGGTAAGTTGACTGGGGACTCCTTATTTCTCTTTGTAGTTTGGTTGTATTTGTTCTTTGTCAATTTTAAAAAACTAGCTAGATGTAAGGGTGGATCATTGTTGTTATTGTAAAGTATCTTTCCTATCACATAGGGTTCACGTACTTGGAAGTAAATGTTACTCCCTCCATTCTCAAATGAAAGTGACGCTATACTATTCATCTCCCTACTTTGGAGGGAGATAAAGTTACCCAAATACCCTTAAAAAAGATAATTGTGACACTTAATACATAAGGATATGCAAGTGGATATTTTTGTCAAATTTGGGAATTTTATTGTCCAAAAATATGAAGTGTAGCCTTGAGTAAAAAACGGCTCAAAAAGTCAAGCGTCACTTTTATTTGAGAACGTAGGTAGTAACATATAGGGTCCATTTACTTGGTTCAATAAAATGCTTCACTTGACATTCAAACTCACACAAATAGATCTTAAACTAAGGTTTGCTTACCTTGGGCTCACACCTCCACAACTAATATATACCCTCTCTTAGGACCTATATTTATAAAATCCACATACAGCGCTTTTAGGAATGCCAAACACAACAAGGAATATACTCCTACACTTATCAAAACTCACATCATAATATTTTAAAACATAATATAATAAAAGATATTATTCTAGCTCAATCAAAACCTTTCAAACATGCCTAAACAGTAGAAACTTGCCAAATACCCCACATAAAATGACATCAACCAACGTATATTGCTTATCGACCATGATGGCACAGGCGTATCATGAGAAGCACGGCTGTGCCACTCGGTCAGAAGCCACATACATTTTGCTTCATGCATGTTGTTGCATAGTTGTGCATCAATGCTTTCTCGCTTTGCCGCTTTGACTTGTCCTTGCTTCGTGCTTCCACGCTCTCTACTACCTATTGTAAGTATCTACCTAACAATCTTCCCCACAAGCCAACCAATCTCTATGTTCACGAAGATCACGACAATCTTCAACAAAAACTTACATTCTTTTTCCCTGACATTGTTGGCTTATTGCTATGCTTCTTTCCACCATGTATAAATAAGTTCCTACCGTTCTTGTTTACTTTCATCGTTACCAAGTTGTCCATGGTAACTTTCAACACCCGTATCAGACGTTGATGGAGTATGCAAGTTTATCTAGACTTCGCAAATTTATGATATTCCTCTTGAGCTTAACGACGTACGTGCAGGCTTACAACCACCAACATGGATGCCTTCTTGGGCAACGATGCCAAGAGCATGAAGGCTTTGTCTTCTTCTTTGAACGAACTTCCATTCCTTGCCTATCAATTGGGTGATTAACCCATTGCATTTGTTGATATGCCCTAACAAGGTTCTATATTTTCCATATCTCTATGTCATTGAGACCCCTTTTCAAATACAAATGATTAGTTAGAGTTTTCAACATGTAGATATCTTCTACAATCACCCATAGTTTCATCCGGTCGTCTTCATCAAGCACATGGTATCTGATCTCTGGTGCTTGGGCAAGAAATATTTTGTTGACCGTATGAGCTTTCATATGTGACCAATCATCATTTAGTTATTGATCGACTTATTTGCGTTTTTGGCTAGCACCTTCCTCAAACCTTTCGACACTAGCATGGTCTTCATCACACTTTGCCATAGAGCAAAGTTGGACTTGTTATCAAATACCTCAATTTCGTATCTGTAATAGTGAGCTTTCATCATTGCTCATAACCTAGACTCTAACAATTGGCTCTTATACAATTTGTTAGGGCTTGAACATACAAATTACAAAATTTATACAAGAACACAAACAATAAATTTGAGGAAGAGTTTCTTGTATTTTTTTTTCTATTGCTTGATCAAAAGCTTAATTAAAATATGCTTTTTTTCTTACACTCAAACTTTCACAAACAGGACTTCAACATAATTTTGCTCAACTTGATTGGTTCATACTTCGGCACAGTAATACCCTCCTTCGAGGACATATATTTAAAGGCCCTAACTATAATGCATTTTAGAAAACTAAACACAATAGGAATCCTACACTTATTGAAACTTGTATGATAATGCGAATAGAAAACTACTACTAACACAATACCTAAGAGATATATTATGCCTAATCAAAAGACTATCAGACATCCTAAACACTAAAAACTTGCCAAAACACTATTTCTCGCACAAAACTAACATCTACACCTTTCATGGCTCCTTATTTTTCACCACCAATAAAATGTTATGTTATAAACCAAATTATCATATTACAAGCTACAATAATTATCCACAAACAGTAATCAAACTATAATTTTAAGTTAGTTTATGACTATTTCTGAGATTAAATAAGGAAATGTATGAAAGAAGATACTTATCACTTCTAGAAATTTGTCTACTTACGATAAAATTTTACGATGGGGCTAAAATCCCGTTGCAAAAAGCTACATAATTATGTCCGTACTTTGTCATTTTGCTCGTCATGCTTTTATTTATTATGCATTAAAATAGAAATCTACAACTATGGCGGCACCCTTTTATAACGGGGTGACCCAGGAAAATCTCGTCATAAAAAATGGTCGTTGTAGTTGTAAAAAATTTAAGGCATAATTGATAAAAGTACGACGGGAAAATGTTAAAATACAATTGTAAATGTATCAAATTTATGACGGGATTTAGGCCCGTCGTAAATTTTTGACTCAAATGGATAGAATTCTTATAGTGTATATTGTTGAGGTCTTGTGGGATTTAAATTATGGGATAGATATTTTTTAAATAGTCAATGAGGGTTTATTAATAATTTTTAGTATGACAAGCTTTATCAAATAAATCAAATGCAAACAAAAAAGATATCATAGTTGATACTATCTCCTAAATAGAGTGTTTAGATTTAAGATAAGCTTATTTCAGGAAATGCATATACATCTATGCTAATATTTTTTTTTCCCTCATTGAGTGATGTACAAGAAATTATTTTATGATCTCCGATCAATGGTCCCATATTTTACAGAACAAGATATTTACCATATCTTTTATAAGTGATTTGGAGTTGATTCCACTTATTACGTGAGAGAGGGATCATTGGTTTCGGACCATATGATAGTTGCTCGTAATGTACAATTTTATTCGTTCATATGTATTATGAATCACTAGTTTGCCACCCCGTGTGATGCACGGATTAAAATTGTGATTTGTTGATTGTTATAATAACAATACTACAACTTGCAGTTTTTTTAGTTTTCTTGAATTATGAGTCAATTTGTGTAACTTTTTTTCCCCTTGAAATTTATATGTTTATACACCTTAATGTTAAATTTTAGATCATATAATACATGCGTTAAAAATGATTCCACTCACTTTTTTTTTAATATAATATAATTAGGCGTGAGTGGAACAAAAAAAAAAAAAAAAACATGCATATTGAAAGTGGATATCTTTTTGCCTATTAGAATTGGTTAATTTTGTATTAAAATTAATATTCTATTACTTTACTATATATTTGGTTAACTTTTAAACTTAGATTTTCCTTTCAGGAAAGAAATATAAAATGGGTGAGCTATTCTTGTTTTGATAGGTCATCTTTTATTTTACTTTGAACGTTCTTTGGACGTAAAAGAACATGTAGATATTTAATGTCTTATGATAAATTGTTTAGATAAATTTAGCACATATTAATTCTAGAGCAGTAGTANGCAGGCTTGAACCCATGACCTGGTGTATAAGCCAAAACTTGTTTAACAGTGGGCCAACACCTCTTGGGTTAATTCTAGATTAGTTGGTAAAGTGTTGTACTCAAAACCCAAAGGTTAGGAGTTCAAAATGTGTTAGCGTCATATTGAACTTATGTGTTTTAAACTAATTATATAGATTAGATAAAAATATCAATATTTTGATAACATAATTCTTGTGTCAGGTGACCTGATATATCAGGCGAGTACTGGACAAACAAAAAGTGGTACTTGGTAAGTAAAAATCAATACTAGAGTGATACTGATTGAGAAAAAAAAGATAATACTACTTTCTGAGTATTCAGTACAAATTTTTGACTTATTAGTACCATTTTACAAGCCACCAGTACTATCCGCCTAATTTATCAGGCCGCCTGATATGATAATTTGTGATTTTGATACTCTATGAGACTGAGTACATTGCCAAAATTAGCTTATTGAAATAAACGTGTGGATTACACGCTCAATACCCAATTAGTGAGAAACGGATTGAGCAAAACAAAAAAGATGCAAAAAATTTGGGCCATTTACAAAGAAAAAAAACAGGATCAAAAACATTATCATTTAAAAAGCTGCATACTCAATAGTGAAGTTACAAAAGAAGGGAGACAAAACGACCCATAAATAAGTTTTTTACCCAAAAACAAAAATCCAGAGCGCGTGACGTACATGCCCCCCAATCCTCTCCCTTCCAACCAAGCATCCTCTCCCTATTGGAGAGTACATTCCACGTGCCGCTCTTCCACGTCACTAGTGACTCACCATTTTATAGTGAGATTGAAGTTGCTATATCACTATATGCATGACATAGAAATGAGAGGATGATGATCATGCACCACTCACCCCATGTCATTCATTGCCAGCTCATCATTCGTTTTACTGCATCTGTTTCACTATAACTGTCTTATTAGACTTTTATTTTAGAATAAATTTAATTTGAAAAGTTTGTAAATATATTCTGAAATATATTGCGGTCATAATTTATTAAAATTTTAAATTTAATACAGATTAGAAGAAAATTACAGTCAAAAGTTTTTTAATTTGACAAAAAAAGTAAAATAAACTGTGATTATGAAATCAAAAAGATTATTCATTTCCTTTTTTACCCGATATTTTCCATAAATTTTTGATTTATTTCTAAAATTTTAAAGTTAAAGTTATTTAACATGAATTTATTTGTGAGATACCCGAGACCATATATTAAGAGGTGTCCTTAACCACAATCAAGTAGAAAGGAAAGTTCCCTTACCGACACACAAAATGTTAAAACTCTTTAACATAATGATTAAAGAGTTAAATACTTAATACTCCCTCATTCTCAATAGGTTTATTATGCTGGATTTTTTGTGGGCAAAGATATAAAACTTTGACCATTAATTCGTGAAAATATATAAAGATTTATAAAGTAAAAATACTTATATTAGATTGATGTTAAGTAGCACTCATTTTATAATATTCTTCATTTTATAATTTTTACTTATATATAATTACAATTATCCATGATCAAAATGTTACATTAAAATCATAAAAAGTTCAAAACAACGAACCTATTGAGACAGAAGGAGTATCATTTTACTAAACAGTCCAGAATATAAAATGAAACTATGCATGACATGAAATGAGAAAGAGGATGATCATGCACCACTCACCCCATCCCTTTAATTGCCAGCTCATGAATATCATCAGTTTTATTCATTTCCTTTTTTTCACCCGATATTTTTCCATAAACTCCTGATTAATTACCAAAAATCAAAACTCATGAAAATGGAAATAATCTTTTCCCCTCTATTTATTCAACTTGCCTACCTCCCTTTAATGCGTTTTGACCGCTTGGGGAAAAGTGAAGAGAAGGAAGGGGCAGCAGGAGAGAGAAAAAGAGAAAGAGACGTGAAAGCAGGGCCAGACCAAACGGCAGCAGAGTTTCAAGGGAGGGTGGAGAGAGAAAACAAGAAGAGAGAGAAACACACAGAAGAGCTCTAGAGAGAGGACACTGAGACACAAACAGAGGTAGTATTCATTATTCAATTCCATTTTTCTATTATTAATTTATAGCGAGTTTTCCAATGTTTTTCAGAAGTTTTTTTTTTTCTTTAATTTATATATTTCTTTGTCATTGAAATTTGCAATTGCATCCCCGTTCAATCGCTGTAATCTGTTGCATAACCATTTGTATGTCTTTTTCTCACTCTCTCTCTCTAGTTTTTTTTTTTACTGTGTTTTTGTTCTGATCTTTTGTCACTTTAGAGTGACAGATTCATAGCCATAGATTCCTAATCTAATCTTCTTTGTTTCATCATCTTTGTTTCTCTATATATTTGTAACTGGGTTGATAATCTGACCCCTTTCTCTCTCTTCCTCGGAAAAACAGAGGTTGTTTGTTTTGGTGAAGAAGAAGAAAGGCTGTTTGAGGGATTCTCAAGGCTGAGGGTGGGGGGCAGATTTTGAGCGGATTTATGTCGGCAAAGTCTGATTTGGTGGTAGTGATTGGGGCTCCTTCGTTGAAGCTCTGGCAATTTTACGTTACTCTGTTGGTTCACTGTATGCAACAACTCTGCTGTCTCTCTCAACAGCAGAGCCCCATTTTCAGTTCTTCATCTGTTTCGATGCGTTTGAGGCCAAAGAGGTTTGTGGGTTTCTCTTCTTGTTTCATTAATTTCAATACCCATTTCTTACTTTTTGATAAATTTGATGACTTTTTGTTTATGGGTTTATGATTATGATTCTGGGTTTTGATTTAGGGTTTATGGATTTTTGTTTTTGTTGATGTTGTTGTTGCAGGACTTGTTCTGGAGTAGAGTGTTTTGGGGGTTTTCACATAAAGCGATTCTTAGCCCTTTTCCTCTTCTTGAGAGAGACCCTAACTTGAGATTGAGATTGAGATTTCTTCCCAAAACCTTGCCTTAATTTATTTGTTCATCGTTAATTTCTGCCCAATTTTTTGAAGCCAAAAACATTTCTGGGTTCAGAGAGTTTTCTTTTTTGTTTTGAGCGTTTCATTTTGCCCACAAATCTCAAATATAACTGAAAATGACGAAACTTGAGGATACAATGTTGAGCCAAAACTCATTGTTCTACAACAAACCAAATTTTGCCGCAGCGAAAACTATTAGAAAGATTCGAGTGATCTGTTATGACCCTGATTTGACTGATTCCTCATCCGACGATGAGGAGAGAGGCTATAGACAGCGTAAGCGAAGACCATCTGGGTCTAAAAAGAGATTCATTCAAGAGATTAATCTGCCCTTATCTCCAAATGGCAGTAGCAACAACAACAATCATGCTGTTGCTGAAACTGAGAGTTCTTGCCAAGACAGCAACAACGGAACCAAAAACCCCGAAAAAAAGAGGAGGGTTTTAGAGAAACCCACAACCCGAAAACCCCCTGCCTCGAAGTACAGGGGTGTTAGGCAAAGGAAATGGGGGAAATGGGCTGCTGAGATCCGTGACCCGATTCGTGGGGTTCGGGTTTGGTTGGGCACTTACGACACCGCGGAGGAAGCTTCAATGGCTTATGAGCATAAGAAGCTTGAGTTTCAAGCCCTGGCCGCCGAAAAGAGCCAGAACAATGCGAACCAAAACGCTAGCCAGAACGCTTCGTGTTCTGCTACTGCCCAAAACCCTGCTGTTTCTGAGGATTCTGAAGGTGTTCTGTCTCACAACTCACCCGCTTCTGTGCTTGAAATCGATACCTCTGCTTCGCAGATGAATACCAGCAATGACAAAGATGTTACTACTCACAATGAGGAGGAGAAGAAGCAACAACAATTGGCCGACAATGTTAAGGATTCAGAGACTACTGTGCCTGTTCTGAGCTCGATCAAGGAGGAGTTCCCATGTGGTGAAGTCGGCCAAGGTCTCGACTTGCAAATGGAGCTAGACTCCTCACTCAACATCTTCAATGATTTCGGGGAGCTGTTTGGAGATTTCTCTGCGTTCGACGATCTCCAATTTTGCGGATTTGATACTGATGAGCCCAGTGATCTTCCTGATTTCGATTTCGAGCTGGGGAATGAGGAGCTTGCCTGGATGGATGAACCCCTGAATGTTGCTGCAGCTTGCTGCCCTTGAGAGAAGTTTTGTAGCTAGCAGTATTACTAGTAATTATTTAGTAATTTATTAAGTTATTATGTAGGGCTTATATATAGAGTATGAGTTTGGAACACAGATCTTAGGGGCTTGAAATCATGTCCTTAAGATTTTTTTTTTTGGTGAGTGAGTTTTACTTTGTGTTTGAGAGACAGTAAGTTAACTAAAGAGAGATGTTTCAAGAGTGAGCTTTTCCTTTGTAAAGGAAGAAGAGAGTTCCTTTGGGTTTTCCTGTGCTGTTATAGCAGTCCATTGAGCTCTTTTCTTCCTGTGCTCATTTTCCTCTGTAAATCTCTCAGTTTTTGCCTATCTAAATATGTCAAGACTAAGTTTCTTTGAGAGCTTAATATCTAAAATGTGTTGGTGTCTTTTTTATGAATCTCTTCTTTTTGGCCATTGACATTCAAATGTTTTGTGCTGGAAATCATTTTTGAACTGATATTGCATTGTTTCTTGGTTTAGAATCTGTTTCAAAGGGACATGAGCTTTTTTATTTTCTTTGCACTTTATTCCAACAAATGGTCTTTTCAAAGAGATTTTGTAGGTGGGTTTGAAAGCAACTATATTCCCACTGCATGTGATTCTCTTGTAACAAGCATTGATTCTTGGCTCTTCCATTCCCACTATGAGATGAGAGATGAGAGATGAGGATAGAGTTGAAAACTTTATCTTGGTCCGGTTCTCTACATAAGGTTGTGTATTTCCAAACATACTACGATTTGTGAACAAATGATCTTGTTGCATTAGGTGTTATCATTTCAATTGGAACGATTTGAACTAAATTGAATGAACGAGAAATAATACTTATAGAATTGAATTGAAAAAGATAATATTTAGAATTTTCAGAAAATAGTTACTTTTGGGTATTTGAGATTTCGTATCTTAAGAGTATGGGGACAATATTTAAATTTTGCCATAAAAATGAGAGGGCCAAATTTGGTGTTCTATGAAATCCTCTTTATCCAAAATGAGAACAAATTTACTACATTTGCTAAGGCAAAAAGGAAAAATAAAAAGAGGGGATAAGGGAAAAATCACAACATATCTTGAACTAGAGGAGGGAAATTGGGAAAAAGTTTGGGGTGAGATAATATATGCTGCTTAGAGTACTTTCTAAGCAAAGGCTGTATTCCAAAAATCATGTTCATGTGGGAGCAGTGATATATGGCTCCCTTAAATTCACACACCTGTCATGTTTATCAGTACTAGTAATGCCCCAAAAAGGCTTTCGATAAAGTTAGGTGAGGAACCTTCACGTGGTTTTTTTGGTGGTGAGGAACTCCAATGTTAATACTTTAGTTTTCTACATCTATGTGAAAATTGAAATACTTCATCCGCTCGAAATTAGTTGTTACTCTTTGACATTTTGAAATGTTGGAGTTAAAGTTACCAAAGTTGTATACGAGTAAATATTCTCAAGTAGCTTGTGAACATATGCAATAGAAAACTCAATGTTAATCGAATCTTTGTTTAATAAACGAAATGAGTGCGATCACCTCTCTGCTCTCTCTTAACTCATTTGTATTATGATAAGTTGTAGTAACTCTACGACTATGAACGAACCGATGTACTAGTAAGCGACTTATGAACATATTTGATCAAAACACGCTCGATAATAATCGAGACGAGTACAAGCACCTATTTAATAGTCGCTTAATAAAAGAGATGTGAGTTTGACTCACTTATATCCTAACCGTCATATTTCCAGATATGGTCGAGAATAAATTTAATGTTTCCAAGAAAATGGGAGTAACCAAGTTACTCTAATTCTTAAATTTAAGGATAAGACACTATGTGACAACTAAATTATGCATATGGGGAAGTTCAAATGTCACTAGGAGCACATGAAGAATCCTTGTTAATTAACTTTACTATTAAGAAGTTAAGATGAATGTGTTTGTAATTTAATCAAAATTTCAATGTATTGTAGGTAATCTTTAGATGAATACTTTGTAATTGATGTTGTATACTATTTTTTTTTTTTGGGTAAGGATATTGTGAATACATTGTTGATCATGTACTTTTGATTATAATTTAGAAAGTACATATTCACATAATTTTCATTGTGTTTTTGGAGCAATAATTTTCATTGTGTTTAGGAGTCTTGTTATACTTCTACATATGACCTTTTCCTTCCCCACAAATTTCTCTCCTTCTTTATAGTGACAAATTCTGACTTCTCACTTATATACGCTTACGAATTTTGGTACAATAGACTTTTNTTAAGGTTAACATCGAACTGATTATGGTGCAGATGTCTATGTAACAACTTTCTTAATCCTTGTCTTTTGGAAAGAAAATTTCAAACTCTATGATTTGAGCTTTGAGCACAATTTTCTCATTATTAGTTTGATTCTGCAAAAATAGTTAAGCATTTTACCACATATACTCATCTATAATGATGCCAATGATCTCTAAATTCTCTTCAATTTGACTCGATCAAACTAGCAATTAATTGTTTAGTTCCTGAAATTTGGGGGAAAATGAGAATAGAAACACAAATATATGCTACTCCATAAGTTTGGCACACAATTTTTGAGAGTTTTTGGAAGAGGCTTATCCTTTGGCTTTGGGATAAAAAAAGCTCTCAAAATCTTGTTTGGATGAACTAACTTTTGTAAGAGTTTCAGTTTTTATGAGGGGGTCAAAATTCAAAAGTTACAAATGTGAAAGCTATCAAAGAAAGATTTCACCCAAAAATTGAAGCTAAATTTTACAGTTACAGTTCAAGTTACAACTTATAGTTATACAGCTAATTTGTCTAACATAACCATAGTATTTTGTTGATTTGGAGAATATTTTACTTTGGCAAAAAATCTGGAATTACCATATGCAGCTGGAAGAGGGATGAAAAATTGATTCTTTGAATGAATCTAGAAAATTATACAAATGAGGAATTGAATTATTATCAGATTCTTTTTGAAGCACTAATAATTGGACAACAAAAGAAATTTGATTAACACTTTTATACAACCATATAAGTGGTATAACCGTTATACAGCCTAGTCCAAACGTGATTTTTTGCAACTTAAAATGGTATATAATGACTTAAGGGCGTCTTTTTACAATTTAGGGTAATTGTAATATTGTGGATAAGATGTAAAAAGTCACTTCCAATTGTTTAAAAATCACCCGTAAATTGCAAAAAATATTCTTATATTGGTTTAATAATGGTTAGACGGGCGTACAAAAGAATTCGCAAAGAAATTAGTCAATTTATTGAGTGTCACTCTTGTTTATACGTCCAACCGTTAAATGAATTAGGAAAATTTGACATGCATAATCCCTAGTTTGGGGTATAAAATAATATTAATCCCACGTTTGCATAAATCTTGTAATAATCCGAAGTTTCAACTTGTGTCACCACAATGGTCCCAGAGTGGACGATGATAATATCCGTTTACATTTTTGCTTCGATTTTTGAGATGGGAGTTATCGATTTAGGGTTATTTTTAAGTAGCTACCACAACCATGTCAGCGAAAATG
>BSSO01006087.1:0-12368 GCA_030267885.1 Mesembryanthemum crystallinum
AATCAAAGCTAAGAGGACAAGGAGTCCTTTGATCTAAAAAAAGAAGAGGACTTGGATTCCTCAAGAGAATAATTAATTACACAAAGAATCTTTGATTACAAGACGTCCAATGACGCTGAGTATCAGTGTGAGGAACCCGATCCCACACAAAATCAAGGGACTCAGAAACTTCTGGAGAAAACTTTTGAGTTACGCTCCAACCAGAGGCACCAAACAATAGCAAGGAAGGCATACCGCCATAACACCTTGTGCTCTTTCCCTCTTCCAAACCTAGTATACTGAATCTACAAATACTGAATAATAGTAGTGGGGCAAATGAAACATTTTCTCCTGACTCCAAGAAGCCTCACCGATATAGCCCGTGCCAAATCACAATGCAAAAACAAGTGATCTTATGCTTCGCTAGCCCTATGGCAAAGCACACAAACATTTGAGAGATGACCCAACCTGGTCTCCTTCGTTGCACCATATCATGAGTCTTCACCTTACCTAATGTCTTCTTAGTTCATGCTGCAACCACAGTAGACATAGAAGAAAACAAGTGAGGTTCAGGTATTTGAATTGAAATAGTTAAGCTTTTCTAGCCTCCATGATGCCAACCCAGGATTTATTGCTCTAGGCATGTTGATATGAAAAGCATGGCATATGACCCAGTTACAGGTCTGATACCAGAGGGATTTTGAAATGATCTCAGACTTGTTTCTTCAGTCTATAAAAACCTGTCAGTTCACCTCCTCCCAAAGAGATAACAAAGATTTTGGACATGGGATTTTGATCGCAAAGCCTTAGTTTTATAACATAGAAACTCATGCACAGAAGATGCAACCCTAGGGATTTTGGTTGCCTGAGAGGGAAGACATGTAGATGACCCGACTTGTAGATTCAACTGTGGCCAATGGCTGGCCATCAGTTGCGAGGTAGGGAGAGCAAAACACTGTTCCTTCTTTTTTGTGTTTGGTTGTTGGGGGTTGGGAATGGAGAAGGTGTTTATGTATCAAATTTGTTATTTCTATTTCTAAATGATATCTATTGTATTCTTTGTACAGATCATCAGTGTCATAAAACACACCCGCTCAATGCTTGATAATACTCTCTTGTGATAATGTATTTATAGAGACCTTTCTGTTTGTGTACACTGTGGAGGAAGCTAGAAATTTTCATAATGTCATGATGTCTAAGATGACAAGCTTTTTTCATTTGCAGTGGCTATGGAATAGCTGCTCAAGCATTGACAGCTGTTTTGAGGGCACAGGATGGCCGTGGTCCGGAGACAATGCTTACTGATAGTATTTTGCTCACTCTTGGTCTCTCTTCTCCTGCTGAGCTTATTGGGTATCATTTGTTTGAAACTTTTATCTTCTTAGTTGAGATTTTTTGTCATTCTAGGCAATATTCTGACTCTAAAACCAGTCAGTGATCGGACTTAAGATATTGTATCTACATTATATTGCTATGATAAACTTCTAAAAAGCACCATTCCCATTCTGAATCTAAAATTGTAGCCAATGATAATGCACACTACTTGTTTCATACAAGGAAAACCAAACAAGCGACTGATTGTTGCAGTTCAGTGTTATGTTGTAGAACTGGAAGCTTTTACAATTGATTCTTGTTAACAATGGGTTAATTAAGGGCTTTCATGCATAAGTTTGGCAAATCAGTTAGTCAGCACTGTGCCTTTTATCTTTTATTTTATATGCCCTAGAAAATGTTGGCCCTTTTGCTTTTCTTCTTTAACCCAAAACATGTTTTTTTATTCAACGTTTCTTAAGACTTGCACTTGTATAATTTATATTTTGCTGTTTTCCTTCTCTGAAACAAGCATGCTTTTTCTAGTGGATTCTAGATTCTGAATGGATTACTTGTTTCTATGTAATCATCATTCCAATATAATGTGCGATTCTGTGAAAACAAATTGACAATTTAACTACCTTGAACTTGCCATATTTTGGAGGTTTTTGTGAGCTTTTATCATTAATGAATTGTTATGTGCCTGTATATGTGATGGCGTCTATGTCAATTGGACTTGACTACATATGTTAGACTTGGGGTACGTATCTAGGTATTGGGCTTGTCCTGTTTTTGGAGATGTTTGTGAGTTTTGGCCTAAAATGAAGTGTCATGTGCCCAGACCCATGTAAAAATGTGGAGGATTTGACATGGGTACTTTAGGTTAGGGCTGTAAACAAGCTGAGCTAAGTCGAGTATCTCTATGCTCGTACTCGGCGAGTTTGTTAACGACTAATAGATTGGTGCTCGTTTGTTTATTAACGAGCAAGTCGTGGTGAAATGAACAGTCCAAGTAATGTAGGATGATGTTGTTTGTTATGTTAGATATCTTAACTTGAACTATCTTCAATCATCATATAGACGAAAAGCTGAAAATATATCTATGGACCACTTCCAACTCCCCCTCCCCCCGAAGTAAAAGAACACAAAGGAAAAATGTTTGAAGTTTTATAATTGCAAACGATATGCTTAGGTGTTAGGGTTGCTCGTTATTCAGACTCTTTTCTTTTTTTGCAAGTAGAAACCCGTAACGTATCACTAAAGAAGGGAAGGAATAAAATGAAGGGATTGAGAATAAGAACCAGAAGTAGGTTTCCTCTACTAGGAGAAGATGACCTATGAAGAAAGATTGAATGTCAATTGATGCATTTTTGCAAGAGCTTGATAATTTTACAATGAGGTCTACATTTCTTTCTTATTGGGCTTTAGGTGGACGTATGCAGATCCATCATGGGCTAGAATTGCCGCACTTGTTCCTGTGGTGGTTTCTTGCGCAGAAGCTGGTGATGAGACTGCAAACAAGATTTTAGTGGAAGCAGTTGAAGAATTGGCAATCTGTGTCAAATCAGTTGTCCAGAGACTTCATTTGTGTGGTGAAGGTATGACTCAATTCAGCCTTTAGATGCTTGCAAAAGATATTATTATGCCTAGAAAGGGGGCGTATTTGCACATGATGAAGACCTAAATTATCCCATGTCTAATCTAGTATCATAAGAAAACTATTTTCATTCTTCATACATCATCAGCAGATCCGATCATCATTTTCAAATTATACAGTTCCTCTCACGAGGCTCCCACATAGGCATAGTAAAAAAGGGTGTGTGTGTGTGTGTGTGTGTGTGCGTTCAGATGCATGCAGAGAGAAGGCATGAGAGAGGCATATTGGCTAGTGATTGTGAGGCCCCAATTCTTGCTATGAAGAAGCTGTTGCTGTTGGACCCTTTATTTGAAATGCAGTGACTCTCTTTAACATCGTAGAAAAACAAAGCTCTGTACTGTTTATTAAGCTATTTTGAATCAGTCCATTATAAGCCAAAGCTTGAGGGGTAAAAGAGTCAAGCCGAGCCAAATCTGAGAGTTTTGGTGTTTGATTATTTACAAGTAGTCGAGCTTTGACCAAGCTTAGGTGTTTATGTTTCAAATTTGTTTATTTAAAAAGCAAAAGAGCTCGAATTTGATTACGGAATGTATTTTTACTAAATTAGTGAACAGTATGGAAGAGAAATATATATGTTGGGTTGAGGAGGGGTAAGGAGCTCAAGGTGCTGGGGCGGTGCGCTTTTTTGGTTATCTTTTGGTGCCTTTGGTTGGAGCAGAACTCTAGGATATCTATGGGACTGACAAGCCACTTGATTTAGTTTAAGATCATGTGATGCATTTGGCTTCTTTGTGGGTTAAAGCAGCTGGGGCTTTTAAGGGGTCATCCTTACTGATGTTCAAGGCCATTGGGCCAATGTGTAATTGGTTCTTTCTTCTTTTTTTCTTCTTTTTTTTTTTTTTTTTTTTTTTTCCTGATAAACTTTCATTCTTTTGATTAATACAATTTTTTTGTTATCTAAAATATAAATAAAATTGAGCTACACATCAAGCATAAAATTCAAAGGACAATCTATCATTATATGTAAATTTGGTATAGACGTAACTGAGCTACCGACGAATGCAAACGAGCTGAACATTGTGTTGTTCAAGCTTGACTTGGTTTTTAAGCAAGCTTGAAAATGTCGTTAATGCTCATCTATTTTCTTAGTAAATGGGCTTTGACCGAGATTGTTGATGACGTATTTGTGCATGTATTGGTTTGTTTACAGCACTATGCAAAGCTAAACCAATAGTGATCCTTTCAATTACGTCGGAAACGGACAGGAGTACTATCTTATAATCTGCATGTGCCCTGCACTTTCTTCCTGCAAACGTCCGTAACCTTGATTATATGCGAGCTTTCAGATGTTGTTTGATAGAAATACAAATGCATGGGATTCTTTGATGCAGATAAAAGTGGCTCTTTCCCAGTTGTCTTGGTCGGTGGTGTCCTAAAAGCTAATAAGAAGTGGGATATCACAAAGGAAATAATGAACTGCATCAGACGAGACTACCCTGGGGCTTATCCCATTAGACCAAAGGTTTGGGCACCATAATAACTCTTACTCTTACATTTAGAATGGTTTGGTATATGATATCTTCCTTGTTGATGTGAGTTGACTTACGTGCCGTTTGGCCTAGTTTCTGAAATGATGAGTTCCTCCTTCACAAATCTTTATCCCTTTCTCATCCCTCATTCATTTTTCTTGTCCATATAAGTTTCTAAGAAACCAAAATGGGGCTAGAAATAGAAACTCTAAAATAGAGCTTCTATTTCTCGCCTATTCTAGTTTTTTAGAAGTTCTTGGAGGAAAAAGTGAAGAATGAGGGAGGAGGAAGATAGAGATTTGTGAAGGAGAAACTAAAAATGGTAGAAACTAAGCCAAACTGCACCTTAGTGTTCTCGTCTTACTCCATAGATTGTTACTCGGTCATTGAGGCAAGTAAATAGAAGAAAACATAACCTTTTTTATTTATTTATTTTTTGCTTGTGTTACATTGCGGAATATGAAATAAATGTCATTTTTTTATTTTTTTATTTATTTTCTGTTTCAAGGGTATGTTTAGTTGTGGCCTGTGGAACTTCAGTCAACTTGTTTGCCAATGATTTTTTCTTGTAGATAGTTTGGTATTTGCACATCTAAGTGTTAGGAGTTAATGTGCTCTACATTACTGAGCTAATGTCTAAATGTCTAACTAATGAATTATCTAATGATCATAGTCCTCTAGTACAATAGAGAGGCCTAAAGAAAGGCGAAGTATTTATCCTCATCTAAGCTGCTTCACACTTCAATTATGCTTAGTTGGTTCATGGTTGCAAGCTGATATCATCCTTCATATGCATTTCGTTTTCCACCTCTACTATTTCCCGCCCCAAGATTGGCTCCTTGCTGTCCATCTTCCTTTTCTTTCACTTGTTTTTCTTTTTTCTTCCTTGGGAAGGCAGGAGGGTAGGAAATGTTTCATTTAAAATGGGAGAGTTTAATAACTTAAGAGAACAAGCTAGCGAAGCTATTTTAAGCTAAGGACTGGGAAGTATATTTCTTTTTTTCCCTTACGCCCTATTAAATAACATGCTATCATCTTTGATCTGTGTTTCTGAGGCCTGCTTGGATTTCAGGTGGAGCCTGCAGTTGGGGCAGCTCTTTTGGCGTGGCACCTCTTAACGAAAGAGTCATCGGGAAGAGACGAGTGTATTCAGTTATAAGTATCTTCTCAAGAACTAACTGTATAGCTGACAAGCCACATGAAGATAGAACAATTTAATTCTTAATTTGTCAAGTGAGCTACAGAATGTCTTTAAGAAACGCAGCAGCTCTATTGTACAGTATAACCCCATTGTGGAAGATTAATAAGGAAATCGCGACAAAAAAATTCATGGGTTTCTTGATTTTCTTGCTATACACCTCCTACTAGATATATATATTTATGCTAGTTTTGGCAATGTAGCTTTTTAGCTTTAGCTATCTTTTCAGCTAATTTTTTCTACTCTCAACAGCCAAACAATTTTTGATGCTATTTTCAACTTTATGCTCTTATTACTAGCTTTAACAACTNTTTGAAAATATGATTCAAAGGAAAAGTTAGAGAGCATCCCTTTACTTTTAAATTATATTATACCCCTGGGGTATGTTGGATATTGTACCCTCCGCCTGTTTTAATAGACTCGTCTCAATCTTGGTAAATCCGTGTTAATATAATACCCCCGGGGTATGTTGGATATTGTACCCCCGCCTGTTTTACTAGACTCGTCTTCAATCTTGGTAGACCCATGTTAAAAGTCAGGGAGACAATGGTTTATAGAATAAATGCTATTCATATCTGATATGGATGAAATTTATCCATATCGGGTGGGCCAAATAATTTCTTTATCCTCTATCGGTATATTTAAAATTAGAACGGGATAAATTATGTCTTACGAATTTTCATTTATCCTGCCTGAAGTATTAATATCCTATTAGAGTGTAGAGCCCACCTGTCAATTCTCCATCTGATTTCCATCAAAAACAAAATTCTCCATTTGATGAAATTTTGTCACCCTCCAGATGTCAAATAAAAATCAAATCCTAAATTCAACCCAATAGGCAAATAAAATTATGACATATGTGATTCAAAAAGGTTAATCAAACAACGTGATCAAATGACATGGAAAACGAAGAAAAAATAGTGTTGGAATTAAGGACGACGAACATGAGGAATACACTATTACCGAATTATCAAATTGGTCTTTTAAGTGAACACTTGTGGACAATTTAGTCTTTTAAAATTTAAGTGAGTCAAGATGAGATTAAAAAAGCACACTTTTGACACATTGAGCCCTCAAACCAGAATCTAGTCAAAAAAATCATTAAAAAATAATTATTTAAATCATTTAGGGTGTTTTCATACATTCTACTCTATTTTCTTCTTATTTCTCTCTTTTTCTTTCTTTTTCTTCTTTTCTTATTTCTTTTCCTCTTCTCCTCTCCTCTTTTCTTCTCTCCTCTGCCCTTCCTTTCTCTCTCTTCTCCCCTTCCCCTAGCCAGCCACCAGCCCTCCCCTGCTTCCCAATGCCTCCCTCCTTCTTCCTTTTTTGTTTTAATGTGAGTGATTTGTGTTGAATTTGGTATTTGTTGTTGTGTGTTTGTTTTGATTTGTAGCAAAGGTAATTTTTTTTTGTTTGAATTCATGTTTTAAAGGTCTTGTTTTAATGGTGTTTTGACAGGGATGGGTGGTGGGGGTACTGAGGAGAGAGAGAAAAGAGAGGAGAGAGAGAATAAAAGGGAAAAAAAAGAAAAGAAAAAGAGGAACAAGAAGAAAATGGAAGAAAATAGTAAGGAAAATAAGAAAATAGGCTATATGATTTAAAAATTAGTTTTTATTCAATTTTACAAAAGATTCCGGTTTTGGGGCTGAATGTGCCAAAAGTGTGTTTTTTTAATCCCATCTTGACTCTCTTAATATTTAGAAAACCAAATTGTCCATAAGGTTCACTTAAAAGACCATTTTGGTAATTTGGCCTAATTTTTTTTTTTAAATTCATTTTATAATGTTTCTCCCTTTTATGAATTACATAATTGTTTTCTTCTCTTTTTAATATTTTTCTCAGTTTTTTTTTCTTTTTTTTCCCAATTTCCTCCATTTTCTTTCTTTTTCACTTTCACATTCAATTTCATTTTTTTTCCTCACTCCTCTACCCCCTNTGAGGAAAAAAAATGAAATTGAATGTGAAAGGGAAAAGGAAGGAAATTGGGGAAAAAAACTGAGAAAAATAATTAAAAAGGGAAGAAAAATAATTATGTAATTTATAAAAGGGAGAAAAATCCCAAAATGAATTTAAAATGATTTTTTATTCAATTAAATTGAAGATTCTGGTTCTGAGGATCAATGTGCCAAAAATGTTCATTTTTAATCCCATCCTGACTCACTTAAGTTTTAAAAGACCAAGTTGTCCAATGGTGCTCATTTAAAAGACCAATTTGGTAATTCGGCGTTAGGATATTTGAGTCACAATATATATTTAAAATGTAGGTAATAACTGACGAACAATTAAGCACACAAACTACAATGTTGTCCCTAAGTAATCTCAACTGAAACTTGTAGGAGAGTAAATCACTTGCCGACTTACAGTGTTTGTATGCATGCAAGAATGAGTGTACATCAGTAAGGAAATAGGTATTTGTGTGTGAATATGTATGACAAACTTATCATGAAAAATAACTACTAATGAGTATGAAAATGGCCCTCTTTTGACACTCAAGAAACATAGATAACTTGGACATGTCATACTCATTTTAGCAAAAAGCAGGCAATATCAATCAAACTTTACAGAATTCAAGGAAAAAGAGCAGAAGGAATGTGTGCAGTAAAGATATGTATCACTAGGAGTTATTATTCGGGGGGTCATCAGTTACAGCACATGAAATTTTTGAGTTTTGCATATGGCTTTTAGTTTTCAGGAAAGAGAAGTATTACGAGAGTCGAGCAAAATGAAAGATGCAGATCCAGCCACACAATAGAGAATGAGGGTGATGTCATGTAGAATTAGTAACTTCTTTGCCGTAATTTGGAAGTGATTAAGTGGTTGAATTTGCAATGACACTTCCAATAATGGTTGTTGGAAGTATAGAAGGTATAGCATTTTACAGAAAGAATAGAAAACATATTTAATCATCTCAGGTAAAATCACGTAATAAACTGAGTTGCTCTAGAGGGGGAAGAGAAAAATAGCCCAGTCAATAAGGTTCCGAATAGGCCCGCCCTTGGTTTTGAAGGTGCTCTACCTGAAAACTGTAAAAGAACATCTGACTGCAATACAACACTATAAGCTCATAAATGAAATTGTGATGTTTAAGAGACGTCAAGCTGATCCAGTCTATCAACATTACAATAACATGTAAATGAACATTTGACTACAATACAATACTATAAGCTCATCAGTAATCCCCTATGTTTCCTTAAATTAAAACCATTTGTTAAGCATATTAGCTAGTATTATGTTTGAACAATTTTTCATTCATAACATTTGTAAGGAAAATTTTCTAAGGTTATATCTCCACGAAGCACTGGAAAAATGACAAAAGACCCGAAACTCAAATCAATAAATTGAAAAGTCTGCTGAATAGAAAATAGGATACAGAATTTGTAGCAGCATGTGAATTGACAGTAGGAATTCTTGAAAGGTGGTGGACTATAGCACCTAGGATCTTTGATTTAAAAGTCATGCCTGTCAGCCTGTGTCAGCTGCCAAATGTGAAGTGTCTGAATAATGTAGTCTGACACTGTCAACAACAAAACAATTCTCATTGCTGCTACTGTTTCCCATACCTCCCCAATATAGGCATATTTTTCAAAGCTTCATAATTGATTGTCAGTTTCTATTAAGGAACAGCTTTAAAATCTACCAAACAAAATTATGCAAGAGAGTAGAGACAGATAATTTGCATGAAACCATCCAGTCAACATTAGTTCAAAATATTTGATGTTCACTCTGGAGTTGGCATATAATTAGCCCTCAGCATAATGGTATAGAGCTTGGTGTCAAAGCAACAGTATCTATATGGATAGTGTTTAAGTACATGCCCTTCCTCCGAAAAGGGATACTCTAGACAGTGAAGGTCATGATCTTTTTCAAATGGACAAGAAACTGTGTAAATAGAATCAAATGCTGCTCTTGTTAACCCTGTATGGGTAGCTCAACTAGTAAGCGTTCTGGGATCTATTCTAGAAGTCTATAGTTTGAGGCCTCATAGGGCCACTAGATATTTTCCGGGCTGTAACTTCAGGGCCCATGTTTAGCCCGGCAAAGCCTGGATACCCATATTTCTATCATAAACAAAACAAGTTATATGCTGGTTTACAAAGAAAATCTAAAGTGTTTTGGATTGAAACCAACCATACCCTGGACAATCTATCAAGATCACCCATGGTTACTGTAAACCACAAAGGGCAAAGAAATTCCTAAACAGGCTTATAGTACCAACCTTTGCTGCATGAACTTTTTGATATATTGATCGCATTTAAGTAAGCCAGCACTTGAATGAGAATGGAAATTTGCTTATACTCCATTACTCCTAAAAGTATAACACAAACACATGAAAACCTGACATGAATCAAACCAATGAGTGCGACACATCTAAGATTTTCAAGTAACATAGACAAAAGCCGCTATTTACCACAGCTGTAAAAATACAAGCTGAATTTTTTAATTTATTTTTTATTTCCTTTTTTATCAATTTGTAGTGTCCCTTTTCACTGTGACACCTGTTTTGAGAACGAAGTTTCCACATGGACACCACAGTAGCATAAAGTGTGACCATTCGCCTAATCATAGTTACGGCGGGCTGCCCTATTGAGACCTTGTATAGACTGCATTATCTTAACAAACCTCCAGCTGTCATACAGTGCATAACATACTAAGACAAATTATTTAACATGACTTGCCAAAGCATCACAATAATACTAAAAAGGTAAATCATACCAAGCACAATTAGTTAACATTGACTTGCCAAAGCATCACAATAATAGTAAAATAGTAAATCAATAAGCAGATTATCTAAGTAAAAGAAAATGTGACCCAATACTTACTTTTTATTCCGCCAAAGCCAAGTTGGAGGAGGCCACAATAGGTTAGTGTAACCCGGGCATGATTCTATTAGATGAAAACTACCACCATCTTCCACATTATAGACACCAACATAAGGAGAACCGCATCTTGATCCATCGAATAGGGAAGGATCACCATATTTTCCATAAATCTCAAAACTACGTTTCTGGAAAATGATGCAATTCTTTCTACAGGGACCCTCAAATTCTTGAGTTGAAGTGGAGAACGAAAAATCATGACCAAAAAAGAAAATCCGATCACCGATACCAGCTGTCTCAACCCATTTCCCTATCGTCTCATCGAGTATGTAAACCTTGAATAAACCCGTTTCTTCTTTTGTCCCACGATCATTACACCTAGCAACTAAATGCAACATTCCCGATGACTCTATTAACCGTTTCCGTTTCCCACCTCCACCTGCAATTGATGAACTAATGATCTTCATCGTTGGCGAATAATAATCTATCTCAAACACCCTTCCCCTGCGATCAATCCCTAACATCCTGCCTTTGTAGTTAATAATGTCATCAAAGTTGAGCCCTTTACCATCATGTATAATCTGCCATTCTTTACCCAGCACACTATTCCCTATCCCTAACCTAAGCATCCCCAATTTCCCCTTCTCAAAAATGACAAGAATTGCTGACCCATTTGAGAAAAAAGCCACTTTTTGAACATCATCAGACCACGATCTTGGCATACTAACCTTACCATTATCATCAATATAAACACGGCTAACATTGTAATATCGACCGATTTCAGAAGCACCAAAGTCCAGCAAATTGAGTTTTCGAGGGAAAACAACAGGCTTATGAAAAGTACCTTTTGAGAAAGGTTCGCGAATGTGAACTTTTCCAGGGATCACTTCATCAACGAACACAACCCATGTCTTCGGCTCCGACGAAGAATCGTCAATTTGTACGCCGTGAGGGGGGCGAAGGGCGTAAACGGCTGTGGAGGAGAGAAGGAACCTATCGTGACCAGAAAGCCAACGAGAACTCAGCGCAGGATGAGGACCAGGAACGATGAGAGGCAATTGAGGAGAGAGAATGTTAGGAGGAAGAAGACAGGAGAACCATGACTTGCAAACCGCACGGAAGTGGAGGATGTCGATAGCGTTTGAGTCCAAGAACTGAGCTATGGCGGATAATAGTTCTGAGGGAAGGTCCGCCCATGGTGGATTTGGCGCCATAAACGAATGTCTTTGTAGTTCAATTGGGTAGAACTCAACAATGGCGAAAGAAGAGGTCGAACATTTCACAAGCAAAGCAGGGTTTTGAAGAAGATGGGTGGGTTGGGAAGAAGCGGGATTTGTAAAATGGAAGCCCGGTTACGATGGTTGCCGGTTTTCACATATATTTATTGAAAATTAAAAACCAATTTTTAGGAATCATAATCAATGTTTATTGCCAGTTTTGAAAATTAAATAGAGAAGTTTTAGAGAGAGAAAGAGAAGACAGAAGAGAGAGACACACAAGTAATGCACTACGCATATTGACCAAGCGGAGCAATGCACAAGTGGAGTTGAACAAGGAAAACATTTTTCACCCATCAGGAAATTATTTTCCGTCCAACCAAACACGGCCTATAACCTATTGTGTTTCACAACTATGAAAAGGACAAAATAATGAATGAAAAGGAACAATACAAACTTGGACAACAACATTAGTAATAATCCATTTTGAGAGATATATTACCAGTCACCGGATTCTCTTGTTAAATGAAACTTCAAACAATTTTGAGAGATCATTCTCTACCCTTGGTTTCCCTTTCTTGCCTTAAAGTTAAAGGCCACATTGTCAGATGGCTATTAAAAAAAGACCCCATATGACAGATAGGTATGAAAAAAAGCTCCGGCCTCTATAGGGTATTTGAGATTAGCGCAAATTCACCACAATTTTGGTTTTCCGGTCGA